>JAASAO010000456.1:0-55000 GCA_017311375.1 Mytilus coruscus
TAGCCTCACTGGACACCATTCCCAATCCCACCGTCCGCGAGCTCATGGACCGCAGCATCGTCAAGCCCATCATCGGCACCAAGACTCGATTTGGGCTGGGGTTAAAAATTTCGTTGGTCGGACGAGCTAGCCGAAGAGCTGCAAGCCAGTCCGACGCAAATTCAAAGCGTCGCGTGGTGGTGGGTGGGTGGACGAGACCTGGGCAGCCGATCTCGTCGATATGAGTGCCTTCTTCCGCGATAATCGAGGCTTCAAATTCCTCTTGAGCATCATCGATATCTTCTCCAAGTATGGCTGGCTGGTGCCGCTGAAAGATAAGAAGGTGCTACGGTGCGAGATGCCTTCCGGACCGTCTTCAAGGATCGCACGCCCGAGAAACTATGGACCGATAAGGGCAAAGAATTTTATAATCGGGAGGTGAAGGAGCTGCTCCAGAAGCATGGCGTCGAGATTTACTCCACGGAGAATGAGGAGAAATCGAGCGTGGTGGAGCGCTGGAATCGTACCATGAAGGAGAAAATGTTCAAATACTTTTCAGCCAATTCCACGCGCGCTACCTTCCCGTCTTGGACGATCTCGTCCGCCAGTATAATACCACCAAGCATCGATCCATCAAGATGACGCCCACCGCCGCCAGCCAGAAGGAGAATGAGGCCAAGGTATTCTGGAATCTCTATGGGGACCTACCACCCATGCAGCTGCCACGATTCAAGGTCGGAGATAGGGTTCGGATCACCAAGAAGAAAGGCACCTTCGAGAAGGGCTATACGCCTCGCTGGACGGAGGAAGTCTTCACCATCTCCCAGACCTTGAATACGCAGCCTCCCACCTATCACCTCAAAGACTTCAACGGTGAAGAGATCCAGGGGTCCTTTTACGAGCCCGAGCTTCAGCGCACCGACCAGGATATCTTTCGCATCGAGAAAATCTTGGGCCGACGCATCCGGGGTGGGAAGAAAGAAATCCGCGTCAAGTGGAGAGGTTATCCCACCACCTTTAATTCCTGGGTCAAGGATTCCGACTGGCAATGATCCCCCAGTAGGCTTTCTCGTCCTCTCAGTCAGGACGGGAAAGATTGCATGCTGCGGTGGTGATAGCAACCACGGCCGCCGAGGGTAGGGTCGGTCGTGACGAACCCAGAATGGTAGAAAAGATTTTCCCGAGGACTTTTGCTCTCGAGAAAATTTCCGTTAAGGTGGGAAAGAGGGATGGGCATCCGCACCCGTCAGACTCAGAGGTTATCCAAGTAATTTCTTCAAGCTTTTCCCATCCTTTCAATCGAGATGGGGAAAGGTTGCAGGATTAACCATGGTAGGAATTTATCTTCATTTCCAAGGCTTCGATTGCGTCACGGGTCGATTCGACTATGTCTTCGTTCGCGAGGGCGCGCTTGGATCTATCCGTCGTATGATATGATCTCACCTTCTCCTCGAGGACGTCGATCTTACCCTGCATCGCCATGGCTAGGTCTTGCCAGCTCTGGGCATACCATCCTTTGGTCACCGGCTGATCCGCCGCCGCCGGTGCTGGGAGATTCACGATCGAATGACCCCGCATATCTATATCACCAATCATCGCACCTCCGACCATGGGTAGGCACTTAGCCACTTCTTTCTCCATACGGTCCAGCCGCTTCTTCTCAACCTCCAACGCCTTCGAGGTTACTTCGAGCGCAGCCTCCAGATCATCGATATCTTTCATACCATCTTTCAATTGCAGGTTGACCCAGCGCTTCGTCACAGCATCCGACCCCTCCTGAGGCAATCCCAGGCTAGTGATGCGATGATCGTTCATATCGAGATCCTGGATCATCCGCCAGAGCGATACTCTTTTTCCTGCATGTGAACCGAACTTATCCATTTATCTATAGTGAGAAAATCACGTCGTCGATCGATCGCCCATCCGCAAGCATCTTCAGCACGTAGAGGCAAAAGTGTCCGCATACTACATCCCCACGCCTCTGCAGCTCATCGGTGCTATATCGAATTTCCGGTCTCAGATAGTCGATCATCTCGTCGGGCGGAGGCAGGCCGTAGGGGTCGAAGTAAACTTTGAGTCCTCCGCGCTTATGCCAGCACGTCCAGTGCGTGCCGGGGCCATGGAAGTCGTCGTGATTCAGGATGCCGCATTCGATGGGGCGTGGGGTGGGTGGTAGGGCATCGCGCATGAATATTCCTCTGAATCGAGAGATTTTCAGGGCAGATGCAGCATCCTCGAGCTCTAGATTCGAGAGGGGCTTGTGGGGGAGGAGGATGCCGTGCACTCGTATGCTGCTCATTTATCTAGATATTGGATGGGCATCCGCACCCGTCAGAGCCTGCTTAGTGCTCAGCGATTCGATAGTGGCCGTGCGCGAGGTGCTGACGCCGTCTGGAAGGATGTGGCGCTTATCGTCCTTGGCGGAGAGAGCGATCTTGTTGATCTCCTCGGCGTAGATCTGATGGAGATGGCTGCGGAGGATGCTCATCGGTCGGTGGATCTCCTGCTGTGGTGAGGCATCGCTTATAGTCCTCGAAGGCGATGCTGCGCTTGATGACGCTCCTGGTGACTCCCTTCGCCTTCTTGGTGGCCTGACCGTCGTCCATCTTGAAGGCGTATAGCTTTGCCCGGAGCCCCACGAATTCGGTCATGATCTTACCGCTGCATTCGTCCTTGAATTTTCCGATGACCTTCTTATTCACGCCGATGGGGATGCCGGAGGGATGCTCGGTCGGGTAGTTGGACGTATCGAATTTTTCCTGCACGTGCGGCGCGATATCCTGGTAGAAGTCGGCGGTCTGGATCTCGTAGGCCAAGCTATCGGTGTCGGTGAAAAGCAGTCGGCCTTATCGCCGTACGTCTCCTTCACGAATCCGTAGTGAAAGTCGTACATCAGAAGCTTCGAGATCTCCAAGATGCACGCTCCCAGGTAGACGGGCTTATCGAACCTGAGCTTGGTCTTCTTCATATGGACGGCCGCCAGATTCTCGGTGAAGACGACCCGACGATCGAAGTTAGGCTTGGCCACGAGCTTCAGGGCCTGCTTCTCGGTGGTGACCAGCCTGACGTCGACGCGCTTCCGGATATTCTCCATGGTCTTGCCGAAGACCGAATTATTCATGAGCTTGAAGAAGTCCTTCTCGGAGTCGGTCTTGGCCTTGGCGCGGAGAGCGGTATTTAGGTCGATATATTTCTTGAGCCATGGAGATTGGCTGAATCCGATGATGCGATGGACTTTGGTGAGCTTCATCCCCTCCAGATACATCTTGAGATTTCGATAGTGAAGGGTATATTTCACGCTTGCCTAGGTGAGGCACGAGCTTGCGGACTTTGCCGATCTCCACGTTCTCGGGCGCGAGAGGGTAGTCATTGTGGGCATCGTGAAGATCGCGCGGATATTCGAGATTGCATTCTACCATGGCGCCATATTCGTGGTCGTCGGGATACTTCAGAATCTCGTTGATCTTCTCCGGCTCCATCCACTCGAAGTCTCCCGTGGGAGGGCTGCGCCATCGCCCACCCGTAGAGATTATTGGCATCGAGGTAGGCGAGATGCTTGTGGGCTGGGAGGCGTCATACGTGCTCATGTAGGGATTGTTGGCCTTGCCATGGCGGTGGAGATCATGGCGACCCTCCTCTCGTCCCTCCTCGAACATCATCAGCATGTCTGGATCGGTGAGAAGCTCCAATCTGACGCCAGTGATTTTGAGGGCGGCGTCGTAGGATAGCCCGGGGGATGTGAAGTAGTGGGCGGGATCGAGTCCATAGTTGGCCATGCAGATATCTCTGAAATTCTCGAAGATGTCGGCTAGCAGTAAGACGTCGGTTTCTAGGTAGAGATCGTGATAGTCGCGTAGGGTTTTGCATTCGAAGGTCTCCCAGACTCTCTGAGCGTGCGCGTAGTCCTCGTCGCTAATATGTTCTCCGGAGAGCGTGCTGAAGAAGGCTTTGGGTGGAAGCTGAGTCTCTTCAAGCTTGGCCGGCCCATCCATATAATCGTAGGAAATACCCTTCCGAATCATCAGCTCGTGGCGATCGCCGAATCTCGCCTTCACGGTCGCGAATTGGTCGGGGGTGAGATTCTTAGCTAGGGTATCCAGGCTGCTCAGCATAAACCTGCACGAGTCGACGAACCTCATCTCCAGATCATCTACCTGCTTGGAGAAGCTGATATACTTCTCATCGGTATTGGGAATGCAGTTGATCTTACCCTTGGTGTGGCCAAGCTCCTTGACGAAGATGTGGGCGTCGTACCCGCTCAAATTGTGGAAGAAGATGGGGATGTGCTTCGGGAGCTGGAAGCCTAGATTGCACTCGTTGTGCGCTGCGCCGCGATATTTCCGGTAAGATGGTCGTGATCCCGGACCTTATCCCCTCCCAATTCATCCCTGCAGATGTGGCAGTGCGTGCTTGCTTCGAAGCTGGCCTTGTCCTCGTCCGTCATCTCCATCGGCTTGTTCTCCTTGTATAGCTTACCGATGGCTCGCACTTCCTCCTCCACGCACTGCACGAATTTCTTGGCAGCATCCTCCCCGCAATAGACGACTGGATCTTTGTAGTCGCCGTGAGCATATTTCACGTGATAGCAGAAGCCTGAGGGTCGCTGAAGTTGGTAGGCCTTCGTGTAGGAGTGGGCTGGATCCGGCTGGCAGGTATTGAGCTTCTCCGTGAAGCACTCGAAATCCGCGTAGATTGCGAAGGGGACTTTCATCTGCTTCTTGTGGTTGCGGAAGGCTACGGCGGACCCTTCGTCCGGCATATCGATCCTGACGGCATCTTTCTGGCTGCAATATTCCGTATGCTCGTCGAGGATATCCTGTCTGGAGAAGTGGAGAGGCATCTGCGACAAAAGAAGAGCTCGTGATCATGCTCTGAGATTTGGGAGCTCAAGAGTCGTGAGAGGCTCTTGATCCAGCAGTAATGCTGCTTGCCCTCGCGAGTCAGGAAGAGGAGATCTACGTGGGTGGGACCCGTGTTCTTAGATATTCTAAGGGATAAACCTGGAGATCTTCCTCCCATCCTCACCCTTCTTTATGCCATCGAAGCCAAAGATGTTGACGTTGATGGTGGGATTCTGCCTCGAATTTATCGATCGACCTGAGCGAGACGGAAAGTCGATGCCTTCAAATTTTAGCTCACCCACCCACTTCGCGTACTGACTGGGGCGATTTGCACTCTTCTGATCCACTTCCTCATGATGAAGCGCGGAGAGGATAGCCCATCTAAAGCACTCCTGATCCTCGTTCTTCACGTTGATGATCGCCTTCTTTTCGCGAGTACCGATGGTGTTGATATGAAGGAACCCCTTGAGTGGTTTGAATTGGTTGAGATGGATTTCTAGCTTCTCGACGCTGCTGAAAGTCCACCCACCCCTTCCCGCATGTACTTTGTCATACTTTCCTTAACCTTCTCCACCATGATCGCAATCTCCTGGTCAAGGTCGTCAGATTCCATGAGCATTGTCGTCCGTGATCTGAAAGGAGTGGTGACGTAGATATTCTCCCTTTCGCGAGGCTCGTTTTCACCATCTCCACAAAAGCACTAAGTGGACCTTTAACCTTCTTTTGGCGAGAGCATCTGAGATAGTGGTGGAAATCGTGCTTCGACTTAGCTTGAGAAACGTAGCTACGTCATGCGGCTTCAAAGGTTTGATGACGACCGTGCCAATACACCATTCAGAGCTTGTCGCCTATCGGTGACCTTGATCTCCTCCTCGACTGGAGCATTTTGATGTCCTCTTCCACCATTTGGAGCAGATCGTCTCTTTTGAGCTGGGAGTACTTTGTGAGACCACGATTCTTTGCAAGCGCTTTGAGCTGCTTCTTGCTGAAGACTTCCTGGCGGGTAAATTTACGGGTGGTTTTCTCCTCGATGAGCTTCACCAAGGCCTCCTTGTTCTTCCTGCTGACCCCCTCAGACCCTCATCCTTAGCTATTTGACGGAGGGTCTTCATGCCTCTTTACCACCATTTTACCCTCGACTGGGATGACTCCTCCTCCTCCCGCTGTCGTGGTTGATTGCTATGCCTCCAGCAGAGGCCATCCTTCCCGGCTTGCTCTTGCAGAACTGCCCTTCTTCCTCTTGAGTGGGACGCCGCAGGCGGTTTTCTGCTCCCCTGGTTGATGCTCAAATCGCGGCTTGATTTTCTGCGCCCCACAATTTTGACAAATCTCGGTATGCTCATCCATCTGCACGAAGTTAGGGGCATTGCAGCACTGCTGCCTTTGGGGTTGGGTGCTTTCCTCCAAATCTTCCTGGGGGTTGGGTGTTTCCTCCTCCGAATCTTTCTCATTCTCCAGAAAGAAATCCCGATAGCGATCCATGTTATGATTACTGGATGCCATCCTTTATTCATATCAATCTTGGACGATAGTACACCCTCTTTAAGGTGTCCTTATTCACGGCCTCTTGGGCTTTGAAAAAAATTTTTTTTAATTTTAAAAAAAAAAATTTTTTTTAAAAAATTCCCAAAATAAAAAAAATTTAAACAAAAATTTTTGGGAAAAATTTTTAAAATTTTTTAAAAAATTTAAAAAAATTTTAAAATTTTTTAAAAAAAAATTGAAAAGGGGGGGGTTTTTTAAACCCCAAAAAAATTTTTTTAAAAATTTTTTTTTTTTAAAAAATTTTTTTTTGGGTTTTTTTAAAAAAAACCTTTAATTTTTTTAAAAAATTTTTTTTAAAAAAAAAATTTTTTTTTTTAAAATTTTTAAAAGGTTTGAAATTTTTTTTTAATAAAAATTTTCCAAAAAACCCTTTTTTTTTTTTAAAAAAAATTTTTGGGTTTTTTTTTTAAAAAAGGGGGGGTTTTAAAAAAAAAAAAAATTTTTAAAAAACCCCCAAAAAAAAAAAAAAAATTTTTTTTTTTTTTTTTTAAAAAGGAAAGGTTTTAAAAAAATTTTTAAAAAAAATTTTATTTTTTAAATTTTTGGGAAATTTTTTTGAAACCTTTTTTTAAAAAAAATTTTTTAAAAAAACAAAAAATTTAAAAAAAAAAATTTGGAAAAATTTATTTAAAAATTTTAATTTTTTTTATTTTTTAAAAAAAAGGGGGGGGGGGGAAAAAAAAAAAAAAAAAAAAATTTTTAAAAAAACCCAAAAAATTTTTTTTTAAAAAAAATTTTTATTTTTAAAAGGGGAGGGAAAAAAAGGGCTCCAAAAAAAAAGGGTTTTAATTTGGGAAATTTAAAAAAAAAAAAAAAAATTTTTTTTTTTTTAAAAATTTAAAATTTCAAAAAAAATTTCCCAAAAATTTTTTTTAAAACCGTTTTTTTTTTGGCATTTAATTTTTAAAAAAATTCCAAAATTTTTTTTTAAATTTGAAAAAAAAATTTTTTTTTTGAATTTTGGCTTTTGGGTTTTTTAAAAAAAGGTTAAAAAAAAATTTAAAGGAACCAAAAAAAAAAATTTAATTTTAAAATTTTTTTAAGAAAAATTTAAAAAAAAAAAAAAACCAAAAAAAAGAAAAAAAATTAAAAATTTTAATTTGGAAAAAAGGGAAAAAAAAGGGCTTTTAAATTTGTTTTTTTAAAAAGGGAAAAAAAAATTTTTTAAAAAAAAAAGGTTTTTTAAAAAGCCCAAAAATTTTTTTTTAAAATTTTTTTAATAATTAAAAAAAAAAATTTTTTTAAATAAAAATTTTTTTTTTAAAAAAATTAAAAAGGGAAAAAAAAAAAAATTTTTAAAAAATTTTTTTTAGGGCCCCTTTTTTTTTAAATTTTAAAACCCAACGCCTTAAATTATGGAAACAAAAAAAAACCCCTTTTTTTTTAAAAAAAAATTTTTAAAAGGAAAAAAAAAAAAATTTTTTTGGTTTTTTTAAAAAAAAAAAAATTTAAAAAGGGGTTTTTTTTTTTTCCTTTGGTTTAAAATGTTTAAAATTTTAAAAAAATTTTTTAAAAAATTTTAAATTTTTGGGGTTTTTTTTTTTCAAAAGGAAAAATTTGGCCCAAAAAGTTTTTTTTTTTAAATTTCCAAAAAATTTAACAAAAAAAAAATTTTTAAATTTTTAAAAAAAAAAAACCCAAAAAAAAATTTTTTAAAAAAAATTTTTAAAAACCAAAACCCAAAAAACCCTTTTAAAATTTAAACCAAATTTATCTTTAAAAATTTGGAAAAGAAAATTTTTCCGGGGGGAAAAAAAAAAGGGGAAAAAAAATTTAAAAAATTTTTTTTTTTTAAAATTTAAAAATTTTAAAAAAAAAATTTAAAGGGGAAACCCTTTTTTAAAAAGGGGTTTTTTTTTTTAAAAAAGGGGGGTTTTTTTTTTGTTTTAAAAAAATTTTTTTAAAAATTTTTTCCCCAAAAAAAAAATTTTTTTTTTTTAATTTTTTTTAAAATTTTAAAAATTTTAAAAATTTTTAAAAAAAAAAATTTTTTTAAAAATTGGTTTTAAAAATTTTTAAATTTTTTTTTTTTTTAAAGGTTTTATTTTTTTTTTTGATTTTTTTAATTTTAAAAAATTTTTTTTAAAAAAAAGGGGTTTAAATTTTTTTTTTTAATTTTTTTTAAAAACCGAAAAGGTTAAAAAATTTTTTTTTTTTTTTTTTTCCCCTTTTTAAAAAAAAAATTTTTTTAAAAAAAGGGGGGGAAAAAAAAGGAAAATTTTTTTTTAAATTTTTTTGGTTTTAAAAAATTTAAAAAAAAATTTTAATTTTTGGAAATTTAAAAAATTTTTTTTTTTTTGGTTGGGGTTTTCCCAAATTGGGGAAATTTTTTAAAATTTTTTTTTTTTTTTTTTAATTAAGGCCCCTTTTAAATTAAAATTTTTTTTAAAAATTTTTTTAAAAAAATTTTAAATTTAAATTTTAAAAAACTTTTTTTTTAAAAAAATTTTTAATTAAAAATTTTTAAAAAAATTTTAAAACCCCCCTTTTTTTAAAAAGGGGGGTAAAAGGGAAAAAAAAATTTTTTAAAAAAATTTTTTTTTAAATTATGGGAAAAAAAAAAAAAATTAAACCCTTTTAAAATTTTTTTTAAAAAAAAAAGGCCAAAAATTTAAAAAATTTTTTTTTTTTTTTAATTTTAAAAAAAAAATTTTAAAATTTTTTAAAATTTTTCCCCAAAAATTTGGGGGCCTTTATTTTAAAATTTTTTTAAAAAATTTTAAAAAAAAAAAAAAAACCTGGAAACTTTTTTTTTTAATTTCCCGGGAAAAAAAAATTTAAAAAATTTTTTTTTCCCCCTTTTTTTTTTGGTTTTAAATGGGGAAATTTAAAAAAAAATTTTTTAAAAAATTTTTTTTAAAAACCCAAAATTAAAAATTTACATTTTTTTTTTGGGTTTTTAAAAATTTTAAAAAAAACCTTTTAAAAAATTTTAAAATTTTTTAAAAAATTTTTGGTTTCAAAATTTTTAAAGGAAAAAATTTTTTAAAACAATTTTTTAAAAAATTTTTTTTTTAAAAAGGGTTTTTTTGAAAAAAAATTTTTTTTAAAAACCCCCTTTTTTTTTTTTTAAAATTTTTTTTTTTTTTAAAAAACACCCAAAAAAATTTTTTTAAAAAATTTTTTTTTTTTAAAAAAGGGGGGTTTTTTTTTTTTTTGGAAAAATTTTAAAAATTTTTTTCCTTAAAACCTTTTTTTTTTTTTTAAAAAAAATTTTTTTTAAAAAAATTTTTTTTTTTTTTTTTTTAAAACCCAAAAAGGTTTTTTTTTTAAAAATTTTTTAAATTTTTAAAAAATTTTTTTTTAAAAAAATTTTTTTTTTGGGAAAAAAAAAAACCCCCCCAAAAAAAAAAATTTAAAAAAAAAGGGAAATTGGGGGGCCCCCAAAAAAAAAATTTTAAAACCCAAAAAAAAAAAAAAAATTAAAAAAAAAAATTTTTTTTTTTTAAAAAAAGGGGGGTTTTTTTAAAAAATTTTTTTCCCGGGATTTTTTTTTTCCCCCCCAAAAAAAAATTTTTTTTTTTGGGGTTTTTTTTTTTAAAAAAAAAAAAAAAAAAAAATTTTAAAATTTTAAAGGGGCCCTTAATTTTTTTTTGGGGGTTTTTTTTTAAAATTTTTTTTTTTTTTTTTCCCCCCTTTTTTTTTTTTAAAAAGGGGGTTTTTTTTTTTTCCCGTTTAAAAAAATTTTTTTTTTTTAAAATTTTTAAATTTTTTTTTTTTTGGGAAAATTAAATTTTTTTTTTTAAAAAAAAATTTTTAAAAAATTTTTGAAAGGTTTTAAAAAAAAAAAAATTTTTTAAAAAAAATTTTTTTGGGAAATTTCCAAAAATTTTTTTTTTTTTAAAGTTTATTTTAAACCCCCCAAAAAAAAAAAAATTTTAAAATTTTTAAAATTTTTTTTTTTCAAGGGGGGGTTTTTTTTTTTAAAAAATTAAAAGGGGAAAAAAACCCATTTTAAATTTTAAAAAATTTGGAAAGGAAAAAAATTTTTTTTTTTAAAACCCAAAATTTTAAAAAAAAATTGAATTTCCGGAAAATTAAAAATTTTATTTAAAAAAAAACCAATTTTTTTTTAAAAAAATTTTTTAAAAAAGGAAAAAATTTTAAAAATTTTTCCAAAAAACCCCCCCCCCTTTTTTTTAAAAAATTTAAAAAATTTAAAATTTAAAATTAAAAAATTTTTAAAATTTTTTTAAAAAAAAAAAGGGGAAATTTTTTAAAAAAAATTTTTAAAAACCCCCTTTTTTTAATTTTTTTTTAAAAAAAAAAAATTTTTGGGTTTTTCAAAAAAAAAAAAAAAAATTTTATGAATTTTTGGTTTAAAAAAAAAGGGGTTTTAAAATTTTTTTAAAAAAAATTTTTAAAAAAAATTTTTTAAAAAAAAAAATTGGGGAAAGGGAAAAAAGAAAAAACCCCCCAAAAGGGCCCAAAAAAAATTTTTTTAACCCCGGGGGAACCCCGGGGGTGGCCTTCCTTGGGTTTTTTTTTTGGGTCCTTTTAAAAAAAAACCCCAAAAAAAATTTTTTTTTAAAACAAAAAAAAAACCCCCCAAAACCCCTTTTTAAACCGGGAAAACCTTTAAACCTTTTTTGGGGGAAAAAAATTTTTTTAAAAAAAAAAAATTTTTTAAAAAAAATTTTTTTTTAAATTCCCCCAAAAAAAAAAACCCCAAAAAAAAAACAACTTTAACCAAAACCCCAAAACAAAGGGTTTTAAAATTTTAAAAAAAAAAAAAAGGGGGGAAAATTTAAAAATTTTTCCCCCTTTTTTTTTAAAAAAAAATTAAAAAATTTTTTAAAAAAAAACCCTGGGGAAAATTTAAAAAAAGGCCCAAAAAAAAAAAAAAATTTTAAAATTTTTTTAAAAAACCCCAAAATTTAAAAAAAAAAAAACAAAAAAAATTTTTTTCAAAAATTTTTTTTTTTGGAAAACCCTTTTGGTAATTTAAATTTTCCCCCCCAAAAAAAAAAAAAAAAAAAAAAAATTTTCCTTTGGAAAGGGAAAAAGGAAAAAAAAATTTTTTAAAAAAAAAATTTTTTAAAAAAAACCCAAAAAAAATTTTTTTAAAAATTTTTAAAATTTTTTTAAAAAAAAAAAAGGGGGGGGGGTTTTTAAAACCCATAAAATTTAAAAAAAAAAATTTTTTCCCCAAAAAAATTTTTTTTAAAAAAAAAAAAAATTTTTTTTGGGGGGGGAAAAAATTTTAAAAAAAAAAAAATTTTTTTTTAAAAAAAAACCCTTTTTTAAAAAAAACCCCCCCCCAAAAAAAAAAAATTTTTTTAAAAATAATTTTAAAATTAAAAATTTTTTTTTTAAAAAAAAAAAATTTTAAAAAAAAAAAAATTTCAAATTTAAAGAAAACCCAAAGGGAAAAAAAAAAAAAAATTGGGAAAAAAAAAAAAAGGGGAAAAAAAAATGGGTTTTTTTAATTTTTTTAAAAAAAATTTTTTTAAAAAAAAAATTTTTTTTTTTGGGGGGGGGGGTTTCCCAAAAAACCTTTTTAAAATTTTTTTTAATTTTAAAATTTTTTTTTTTTTTTTTGGGGGAAAATCCCAAATTTTTTTAAAAAAAAAAAAAATTTTTAAAAAAAAAAAAAAAAAAAAAAAAGGGGGGGGGGGGTTTTTTTTTTAAAATTTTTGTTTTTAAAAATTTTTCCCAAACCCAAAAGAAAAAAAATTTTTAAAAAAAAAATTTTTTAAAAGGGCCGGGGCCCTAAAAAAAAAGGGGTTTTTTTTAAAAATTTAAAGGAAATCCCCCAAACCAAAAAAAAAAGGTTTTCCCCCTTTTAAAAAAAAACCCCCCGGGGAAAAAAATTTAAAATTTAAAAAAAAATTTAATTTAAAAAATTGAAAAAAAAGGTTTAAAAAAAAAAAAACAAAAAGGGGTTTTTTTAAAAATTAAGGGGTTTTTTTGGCAAACAAATTTTGTTCCAAAATTAAAAAATTTTTTTTTTTAAAATTTTAAAAAAAATTTAAATTTTTTAAAATTTTAAAAAATTTAAAAAAAAAACCCCAAAATTTTTTTAAAAAAATTTTCCCCAACAATTTTTTTTTTTTTTAAAAAAAAAAAAAAAAAAAAAAAAAAAAAAAAAAAACCCTTTAAAAAAAAAGGGGGTTTTTTTAAAATTTAAAAATTAAAAACCAAACTTTTCCCAAATTTTAAAAAATAAAAATTTTTTTTCCCCCCAAAAAATTTAAAAAAAAAAAAAAATAACCCCCCTTTTTGGGTTATTTCCCTTGGGAAAAAAAAATAAAATTTAACCTTTTTCCAACCCTTTTTTTCCCCCAAAAAAAAAAAAAACCTTTTTTTCCCCCCCTTTTTTTTAAAAAAATTCCCCCCAAAAAAAAAAAAATTTTTTGGTTTTGGGTTTTTTTTAAAAATTTCATAAAAATTTCCCAAATTTCCCAAAATTAAATTTGGAAAAAAAAAAAGGGGGCCCCCCGGGGCCCCTTTAAAAAAAACAACCCCAAAATTTTGGGGGAAAAAAATTTAAATTTTCCCAAAAAATTTAAAATTTGGGTTTTGTTTAAAATTTTTTTTTTTTTTTAAAAAATTTTTTCCTTAAAAATTTTGGGAAAAAACCAAAAATTTTTTTTTAAAAAAAAAAAAAGGGGGAAAAATTTTAAAAAATTTTAAAAATGGGTTTTTTTAAAAAATTTTTTTTAAAATTTTCCCAAAAAATTTTTAAAAAAAAAATTTTTTTTAAAAAAAAATTTTTTTTTTCAATTTTCCAAAAAAAAAATTTTTTTTTTTTTTTTTGGAAACCCATGGGGGGTTTTTTTTAAAATTTTTTTTTTTTAAAAAAAATTTATTTTTTTAAAAATTTTTTTTTAAAATTTTTTTTATTTTCAAAAAAATTTTTTTTTTAATTTTTTTTTTTTTTTTTTAAACCTTGGGGCCCAAAATTTTTTTTTAAAATTTTAAAAAAAATTTTTTTTTTTGGTTTTTTTTTTAAAAAAAACCCCCTTTTTTTTAAATTCCCCCTTTTTTTTAAAAAAAAAATTAAAAAGGAATTTTTTTAAAAAAAAAAAAAAAAAAAAATTTTTAAAAAAAATTTTTTTTTTTTTAAAAAAAAATTTTTTTTTGGGGGGAAAAAAAAATTTTTTTTTTCCCCCCTTTCCAAAAAAAAAAAAAATTTTTTTTTTTTAATTAAAAAATTTAAGGAAAAAAAAAAAAGTTTTTTTTTTTTTTTTTCCCCCCCAAAATTAACCCCAAAAAAATTTTTTTTGGGGTTTTTTTAAAATTTAAAAAAAAAAAAAATTTTTCCCCAAAAAATTTCAAAGGGAAACCCCGGGGAAAATTTCCCCAAAAAAAAAATTTTTTTTAAAAAAAAAAAAAAAAAAAAAGGGGGGGTTTTTTTAAAGGGAAACCAAAGGGGAAAAAAAAAATTTGGGAAATTGGGTTTAAAAAGAAAAACCCCCAAAAAAACCCCAAAAATTTTGGGAAAATTTATGAAAAAAAAAAGGAAAAAAACCCCCCTTAAAAAATTTTTTTTTTTTAAAATTTTTTTTTTTTTCCCTTAAATTAAAAAAAAAAAAAAAATTTTTTTTATTTCTTTTTTGATTTTAAAAGGGCCAAAAAAATTTTTTAAAAAATTTTTTTTTTTTAAAAAAAAAAAAAAATTTTTTGGTTTTTTTTTTTAAAAAATTTTTTAAATTTTTGGGAAATTTTTCCATTTTTCCCCAAAAAAAAGGGAAATTTTTTTTTTCCCTTTTTTTTTTTAAAAAATTCCCTTTTTTTTAAAAATTTCCCAAAAAAAATTTAAAAAAATTTTAATTTTTTAAAAAATTTTTAAAAAAAAGTTTTCCTTTCCCAAATTTTTTTTTAAAATTTTTTTTTTTTAAAAAAAAATTTTAATTTTTTTTTTTAAATTTTTTTCCCCCTTTTTTTTTTTAAAACTTTTTTTTAAAAAAATTTTTGGGTTTTTTTAAAACCCTTTTTTAAAAAAATTTTTTTTTTTAAAAAGGGTTTTAAAACCCCAAAAAACCCCCCTTTTAAAAAAGGGGAAAAAAAAAAAAAAAAAATTTTTTGGGGAAAAAAAATTTGGGGGTTTTTTCCCCCTTAAAAAAAAAAAAATTTCCTTTGGGTTTTTAAAAAAGTGCCCCAAAAAAAAAAAAAGGCCCTTTTTTTAAAAACCCAAAATTTAAAAATTTTTTTTTCTTTTCCGGAATTAAATTTTTTTGGGTTTTTTTTTCCCCGTTTAATTTTGGTTTTCAAAAAAATTTTAAAATTTTTTAAAAAAAAAAAAAAAAAAAAAAAATTTTAAATTTTTTTAAAAAAAAATTTTTTAAAAAAAAAAAACCTTTTAAAAAATTTTTTTTTAAAATTTAAAACCCAAAAAAATTTTTTTTTTTTTAAAAAATTTTTAAAAAAAATTTTTTTTAAAAATTTTAAAAAAGTTTTTTTCCCTTTTTTTTTAAAAAAAAAAAAGGGTTTTAAAAAAAAAATTTTTTTTTTAAAAAAATTTCTTTTAAAAAAAGTTTTTTTTTTAAAATTTTGGAACCCCTTTTTTTTAAATTTTTCCCCCTTTTTTTTAAAAAAATTTTTTAAATTCCCCTTTTTAAATTTTTAACCCTTTTAAAAAACCCCTTAAAAAAAAAAAAATTTGTTTTTTAAAAAAAAAAAAATTTGGTTATTTTAAAAAAGGGGGGGAAAAAAAAAATTTTTTTCCCCCCAAAAAAATTTTAAAAAGGAAAAGGTTTTCCAAAAAAAAATTTTTTTTAAAAAAAAAAAATTTTTTTTTTTTAAAAAAAAAAAAATTTTTTTAAACCCCTTTTAAAAAAAAAAAAGAATTCCTTTTTTTTTTAAATTTTTTAAAAAAATTTTTTAAAATTAAACCATTTAAATTTTTTTAAAAAAATTCCAAAAATTTAACCCTTTGGGGGCCCCGGGAAAATTGGGTTAAAAAAAAAACCCCTTTTTTAAAATTTTCCTTTTCCGGAAAAAAATTTAAATTTTTTTTAAAAAATTTTTTTTAAAAAATTTCCCATTTTTTTTTAAAAAAGGGGCCAAAAAATTAAAAAAAAAAAAAAAAAAAATAAAACCCTTTTAAAAAAGGGGGAAAAAAAAAAACCCCAAAAAAAAAAAAAATTTTTAAAAAAATTTTTTTTTTTTTAAATTTTAATTTTTTCCCGGGGAAAAATTTTTTCCCCAAAAAAAAAAAAATTTTTTTAAAAATTTTTTTAAAAAAAAAAATTAAATTTTCCCCTTTTTTTTTAAAAAAAAATTTAATTTAAAATTTTTAAAAAAAATTTTTTTTTTTTTGGGGGGAAAGAAAAAATTAAGGGAATTTAATTAATTTAAAAAAAAAAAATCGTTTTATTTCAGGGGAAATTTAAAAAAAGGTTAATAAAATTTTAAAAAAAAGGAAAAAATTTTTTTTGTTTGTTTTAAAAAATTTTTTTCCCAAAAAAAAATTTTTTAAAAATTTTAAAAATTTTTTAAAAAAAAAAAAATTTTAAATTTTTTTAAAAAAAAAAAAAACACAAATTAAAAAAAAACCCCTTTTTTAAAAGGGAAAAACCCCCCAAAAAAAAAAAAAACCCCCAAAAACCCCGGGGGAAAAATTTAACCCAAATTTTTAAAAAATTAAAATAAAAAAGGGTAAACCAAAAAAACCCAAAAAAAAAAATTTCCCTTTTAAAAAAGGGGAATTCCAAAAAACCCCAAAAACCCCAAACCCAACCCTCCCTTTCCTGGGTCAAGTTGGATTTGGGATAATTTAACTTTTAAAAGGATAAAAATTAAAAATCATTAAAAATTCTGAAAAGGTAATTATGTTGTAACTATGAAAGATCATTCCCAAACAAGCAAGTGTGCAAAAGTGAAAAAAGTATGACCCACTTTGGGAAAATATATGCCGGAAATAGAATGAAATGAATGCTAAAATGTTACTGTAAATAATCGTGGCACAACACTAGTATATGTCTTTAGGTGACTACCATACAAAATATCTTATCAGATCGTCATGTGACTTGAAACGTCTTTCAGATACAACAATATTTTTCCGGTAATTTTTCTCTCTTTCTTTCTGCATAATACGTATCGGTTTGTTATAAAATCTGTTGTATTTTTTTTAAATAACAAATAAATAAATCATTGGTAATACATGGTTGAAAGAGCATATATTTTCCTTTGACAAACAAGTAAAAACAAAAGTACAATCTTTTTATTGATTTACTAAAATTTGAAAATAACGTGTTGATTAATTAATATGTATACTATTCATATTAATCAAAGGCAATTTAATCTCAAAAAAATGTGCCGGCATTTTATATCAATTATGTATTTTGAAATATTGATTGCCAAAGGTCATTGTAGGAACGTTTTCACTAAGTAATATTGAAGGCTGACGTAGTCATCAAAATTGAATATATTTATAAACGTCAGCAAAATGTAAGATGTTCAGTGATCTTCAACATGTCCCATAAAATATTTTTGCTATTAAACAAAAACAACTTTTCTTAGGCTTAATAAATTCGGTAATATATGTGAGTAGCTGTAAAAATGTGTTTAAAATTTCATTTCTAAAAACAATACGTTGACAAGTGATCATATTCTTCAAGTTATTTTTATGTACATTTATTTTATCATGTATATTCACTTTTGGTCTCAGATATATATACACCAATAGAAAAGAACAAGGAAGAAATTGTAAAGAAAAAAAAACAATGGAAATTGATCGTATTCACGTGACAAAAGTTTACTAATCAAAATTTTGCGGAATTCCGTATCAATAATTTTGCGAAAAACCTGATGGATTTCTAGAAAGTCTTAGTCCATTATGATCTTGATTGTAATGTCAGAATCAATAAACTCTAGAATCTTGAGTCATTTACAATACCAATACAATCATTTTTAACAAAATCGAAATCCCTTAAATAGAAATATATTTTCTTGTAGTTTCATGATGGATTCCAATTCATATTGTGACCCTTGTTCAGGAGAAGGAACACCATTAGCGGCAATACGGTTTTGTTCAGATTACGAAGAGCGTCTAGGTAGAATTGTGTAGAATATCACAAAAATTTAGTCACAAAGTCGCACCATTTGATGGACTTGACGTCAATTTTACAATCTAAAATTACGAGGACAAAGAAATTTTGCGAGGTTCATCCAAATATACCGTTAGATTTTTACTACACACAACACGATATAGTATGTTGTAGAGCATGCATACCCTCTAATCACCAGTCCTGCAAAGACGTCCTTCCGCTAAAGGTCGCTTCAAAACACATAAAAACGTCTTCGCTTTTTGAAGATATATTAAGTGAATGTCAAAATATTGGAAAACTTTCGATCGTTTAAAAACGATCGAAATAATTGTAGATGAATTGGAAAAGGTCGAATCAATCATTATAGAAGAGATCAGCAAATGGAAAAACGATTTGATTAAAAAAATTAACACTTTGGAAGAAAAACTAAAGACAGACCTCTCAAATGCCAAAAAGAAGAACATAGATCAATTAAAAAGACAACTATGAAATATCAGAACTAAATGATGTTGTGCAGGAAAAAGGCAGGAATTAGAATTTCTAAAGGAGCATGGGTCAAATAACCAGTTGTATCTTACGCTACAAGAACAAGGAAAAGGTGTTCAGAATATTGTTAAACGAGTACAAGAAATGACATTATCATACAAGAAAGCAGTGTTGAAATTTGAAAAAGCCAGTGATATTGACAATAAATCTATTGGATCAATATTAGAGACAAAGGAAGCATGTGTCGTTCAGCATAGTCCAGTTAAACTTCACAAGCAAAGTTAAGCCTAAAAAGTTACCCCGACCTGGAAGAAAGAAATAACAAAACTGTTGAATAAAAGCAATTATCTATCAATAAAGATATAGCTGTTACTACAGACAATAAAGTGTTCTTTTGCGACATTGGGATCAATGCGCATAAAGTATATGTCTACAACATGAAAGAAGACAACCTAGCATACCACGCTACATTAAGTCTCCCAGGTACACTATATGGCATTTCCATAATCACGGGAACAAATAAAGCAGTTATTACATTACCATACGCGTCTTATGTACAATATGTTAACACAAAAAGTTTGAAACTTAACAAAACCATCGAAGTAGGTAAGGGTTTTTATTGTATCACCACCAGTGAAGATTTTCTTGCAGTCGGTAAGCAAATGAAATCAAAATATTAAAACAAAGCGGGGAAATTATAAAAACCATTGTGTTAAGCCATGACGTATTTTTCAATGTGGGTTCCCTTCTTACAATCATCACAAAGGCAGCATAATTTATCGGACATATGGACAGGTGCAATGTATTCAATTAGATGGGACCGTTCTATATCAGTATGCAGTGTCAGGAGAATCAGGCCTAGCAATTGATGAAGGACAGACTTCGAAAATTTTTATTCGTTCAAGTAGTACCCTGAACATAAATATAAGCAGCAAAGGAACAAAGTTAATAATTAAAAAGCAGGCTTAAAAGCATTTCTATGCGACTATTAACGAGAATCTAGATGAACTGAAAGTTGCAAACAGTAAACAGTATTGGAAGACCATCAATATGCTACTTAAAAGTGACAGACCAACTCATGATATTCCTCCGCTAAGAGATCCGGATCAGAACTTTAACCTTGCGTATGAAGGAACAGAAAAGTCTGAAATTTTAAATAAATATTTTTGTTCCATTTCTAATTTAGATGATGCTAATAAAGATTTACCGGAATTTGATGATCGCTGTCATGATTTTCTTTCACAAATAATTGTTAGTGAACAAGATGTACTTGATATTGTTTCCACGCTCGATGCAAATAAAGCTGTGGGACCAGATATTGTTAGCAACAGAATGTTACTTGCTGTTAGAAATGAAATTTCAAAACCATTATGTTTACTTTTTAATAAATCACTTCATGATAGAGTATTTCCCGATCAATGGAAAATTGCATATGTTATTCCCTTATTCAAAAGTGGTGACAAATCATTACCTTCCAACTACAGGCCTGTCTCCTTATTGTCATGTGTGAGTAAATTATTAGAAAAATTGTTTTCAAAAATATTTTTAACCATTTACATGTAAATAAACTTTGTATAAGTATCAATCTGGATTCATTCCAGGATATTCCACTACGCATCAATTGATTGAACTTTACAACAAAATTTTATTAGCGCTAAATAATAAGCTAGTAACTACATTACATTTGCTGATATAAGTAAAGCATTTGATACTGTTTGGATTAAAGCTTTACTATACAAACTTGAAAAATATGGTATAAAGGAGATTTGCTGTGTTGGTTAAAAGCTACCTGTGTAGCCGATCTCAGAAAGTTGTCTTAAAAGATTCACTTTCAAAATTTGGAAAATTAAACGCCGGTGTGCCTCAGGGTTCGGTACTAGGACCGTTATTGTTTTTGATATATATTAATGATATAGCTGATGGTTTTTCTGGATTTGGGAGGCTTTTTGCAGATGACACTTCAATAGGTCATACTGCTCCTAATGAATCCATTTTAAGAAATTTAATCAGCACAGATCTTGTTTATTTAAGTGCGTGGTCAAAAAGATGGCTGGTGAAGTTTAACCCAAATAAAACAGATATTATGATATTCAGTAAAAACTATACAAAGTAATTTTTCTTTTGATTTTGATGGCGTTACATTAGAGCCAGTTCATACGCATAAACATCTTGGTGTAATATTTAGTAGTGATTGTAAATGGAGCAAGCATGTTGATAAGCTGATAGAAAAAACTTCGAAGCAGCTTAATGTTTTACGAAAACTAAAATTTAGACTTAAGGGGAAATATTTGGAAAAAATTTATATGACTTTTATTCGGCCAATTTTGGAGTATTCATCAGAAGTATGGGGTAACTGTGGACAAGTAAATTCTGATCGGTTGGAAAATATCCAAATCGAGGCTGCTCGAATAGTTACGGATTAACAAGTTACACTAGCCGGAACTATATCTATTTAGAGACAGGATGGGAAAAATTAAGCGTCAGACGGGAGGTTAAAAAATTATCTATGTTTTATAAGATTATTAATAATCAAGCGCCAGATTATTTACACGATTTGGTTCCGGATTTTGTATCAGATATTAGTAATTATAATTTGCGTAACAGTCAAAATATTACTATTCCCGTAAATCGTTTATCAGCTTATCAACAGTCTTATTTTCCGTCATCTATTGCATTGTGGAATGCTTTAGACTTAAGTATAAGACAGATTCCTACATTTTCCTTTTTAAATTAAATTTGCATAAACTATACTATAGAAATAATAAATCTCTGAGATATGGTTCTTTAGGAGATCGTTTGTATTCAGTTTTACACACAAGGCTGCTTAACAGATGTAGCGCACTGCATGCTGACTTGTTCAAAGCAAATTTGATACAAAATGCTAATTGTTCATGTGGTTTTATCAATGAAAATGTTGAACACTATCTACTATATTGCATTAATTTTTCAACTCAGAGAAATCTGATGTTAAACGAAATTAATGTCTTTAATGTCAATATTACTATCGATTTATTATTATTTGGTGATGATGCTTTAAGTACTGAAGAGAATGATAATATTTGTTTATCTGTTCAAAAGTATATAAAAATACCAAGCGTTTTTCTCAGCTTTGACAACCTTAATTCTGTTTACAACACATGTGATTAAAGATATTTTTATATACATGTAATGGCAATAATCGAATTATCTTGATGAATAACTACTGTTATGTTATGTTATCAATAACGATTCAATGGATTTTAACGAAAGAATATAAGATTAAGTTTCAAATCTATACTTACCATTGTGTAGTTGACATCCTTTCCTTAATATTTGCATAATATATTAAGATCCCACGCATTATTATGAGAAACACACAGACACTTATTAAAGTTATGTCTACACAAAAAGGATTTGCGCATAGGTAATTCCACACAACAATTGGTGTGTTCGTGTTTTATTTATACTGTAAAAGATGCACTGATTAAAATCCATTGATTCGCTTCAACAAGTTTTTTTGTTTTCATGTCTTTATTCTTAAATTATTTGTTAATATGAAATATTTGATGTGTTCATTAATTAATGTGTATATACAAGTTGTTAAGAATGGCCCAATGAGTTGCTCTCTTTTGTTACCTCAGGATTTCAAATGACTACGTGATATTACATAAATATAGCGGCTAAACTTTTCTAAAATAACGCACAAGTTCATTACTCTGATTGTTAATGTACTATGCGTGAATACATGACTGAATACACCCTAAAGCACACTTTCCTAATTTAAACTAGTTTATACTTTTCAGAACTATTTGAAGAAAAGAATACCCATTAGTTCCTGTTAGTTGCCTTATTGAAGGGAAAACAACCGAGGCTTTCCAAACTGCAATAGCCCTTTAAATATATTCAACTCTGTAACAATGATTAAAGTGCAATATGTCAACAGCAAAAAAATCAAAGTGCTATATAGCACCTGTGGAAAGTTTGCAACGGTAGATGTGTATTATTTCAAATAGGTTGTAGATGTGTATTATTTCAAATATGTATTTAATCACAGCTTTGATGTTTTTTACTAAACCATTGTCTCGATCATCAGCAGTTATCAAAAATCACTTTTTTTTTATATGTTTGTCATGTAAAATTTTGATATTTTCTATTGCAACCTTAAACTGACTAGATTTAAAATAATCAAATATACAGAAAGCTCTGTTAATTTCTTTATGTGTCCATCGGCTCCATCCCATGTCAAGGGCCTTTGATTTTAGTATTTTTTTTTTATTGATTGAGGTCCTTCATATTTGTTTTTAGTAAATTGTATTGTTACTTATAAATCCGTTAGTTTTTTTTTTTGTTCCACATTTTTCTTATCAGGGCCTTTTATAGCTTACTATATGATATGAGTTTTCTCTCATTGTTGACGACCGTATGATGACCTATAATTATTTATTATCTTCCTACTTTGAACTCTTTTGGATGGCTGGTTCATTCCAAGAAATACCAATCCCTAATTTAAATAAGGCAGCAAAAAATCAATACAACTGTAATGAAAGTGAATTTATATGAAAGGCTTTAGTCAACATGGCAATATTTAGAAAGGAATAAAAAGTTAATATACACTAGATTCATAGAGGTACTTATAACCATGTAATACATTTTAGTTGTTGTGTGAAATTCAGCATTGAGGCAATGACATTTTGAGATTTTTGGTTTTCAGCTATTCATATGATATATAATCATTGCCCCTGTGTTGAGTTGACATATATTGTTTATTATAGGTCAATCTTAAAGAATTATACTAAATTCTGAAATTGGATGTCAAGGTCAGTATGATGCTTCTGCGTACAAAGTTTTGTCAATTAACGTGCTACAGTTCAAAACGTATGCACCAAACACAAACCAGACACTGTTTAACTATCATAGGGGTCAAATGAGAAACTGAAAGGTCAGAATAATCTGACTTTGGTACATGTATATGATACAAAGCCCAAAATGCAACAGTTAAACTGTATACCATGCAGTTACTGGCTAGGTAAGCAACCAAAATTTTATGGTTCAAAAGATATGACCAAGTCACGAATTGTACAAGGTTTTACTATCATACATGTACTTAGGTATCAAAGGACAAAAGTCATCCGACTTTGGGATATGACACGTCCAAAACCATGATGCAACTGCCTACTGAGTTTGAAAACCCGAAGTTTATAGCACAAACTTTATGAAACGTTAAAAATTGGATAAAGTCAACTGTCATAATCATTTCAGATTCTATGATTTAACCTTTTCTTTGAGTACTTAAAGAAAAATTTAAGTATAGTGTTTTATTCATGCCTCCATCTGTTTTATTGGTATGCAATGTCTTAGGCAGAATATATAAAAAAAAATTTTATACATATTTATAACGTGATAAATAAACAAACAAACAATAACCAAAGTTATGCATTATTTTTAAGCATTAAGAAAGTCTTTTGATGTGACTTTAGACTCATTGTTTTAAACACTTAAAATATATTAGGTAAAGCACTGTCTATGATATGGACAAATGTTATTTAATCATTTCTACAGCACTTGTCTTGGGTACACAGGGTTATTCTAAGAAGAAAGCTAATTTGGCTTTTTAATACACCTGACTGTACTAAAGTAGTCCCTATCCTTGTAACAATTTATTTGTGTAATTGTTAATCCTAACACTTAGAAGGGTGTGAACTGTCGTTGAGTCAATGTTTTTCTGCTGTCAGTTTGGCTGAAGGTCCTTATATCCGCATTGGAATGTGAAATAGCTAGTATTTCTTTGCTGAATTGAAAGTTTTAAATGTTTGTTTTGCATCAAAACCTTCCGATCGATTTTTAACAAAACCAAGCACTTTTCTATCAAAGCCGGTATTTACCTTTACTCATCCTTGGCGTGTGACTTAGACAAAAATATGATTATCGAGTAATTAATATACTGTCACTTGTTTATTTTTCAATCAAACTATTATCACTTGTTTATGTTAATTAGTCACCGGCCTGGTCAAAATCTAAACATGTTGCGTAACCAGTAAATCAGTGTCAGTTATACCGGATACTTTCGATACACTCGGGCTTTTACGTATCTAATAATAAAATTTGTAAAATCGTAGTAAAAAGGGCGTCAAAATGTTCATTCATGAAATATTTTATACACGGTATTTTTTCTCTTTCAAACGGAAGACGGGGAGACCCTTGCAATCGAGATTATTGTACTACCGTCAGGAGGTTCACATGTATGGATCTCACGCATGTCTGGGGAATCCGTAGGAAAGCATACAGGTAACATAAACATACAAAATGGCTGACAGTTCAAAGTATGCATAATTTATAGAGGTCAAACCTAATACCATTTACAGACGTAAAGATTGAAAAGATTACGATATTCTTAACAATAAGAATTCTTTTGTCAGGCTCTCCCAGTAAATGTTCTATGATTAAACGTAGAAACTGCTGTCTCGTGTAGTATTGATTTTATCTTCCGTGCAGGGCAGATCCGCAAGTAGTGTTTGTGATACCAATTTTCAAAATGAAGTTGAATTCTTTTGAATTATCGGTGAACATTCAGTCCATTTTATTCAAGCTGTAGGCTTATCAAAAAGTAGTAACTCAAAATTTCAAAAGCATCTTCCTAGAATTAGTTTTCAAACATTAGTACTACATTATCTAGGAGTAGGTCTAGTAAGATAGTCTGTCCAACTTCATGTTTGAGGCCGATGCCATAGGAAGTATATTGCTATAGCAAGCTATAGCAAACTTTCCAAAAAATAAAAATATTTTCTAACATGTTTTACCCAGGGTACTTATTTGGATTATTACTATATAACATAGTGGAATAGCTATGACAATTTGAAATATGACATCTATAGGGGAGGGAGGGAGGGTCAGTTGCATTATTAAGTACTTGGTAGGAATAAAACATGTTTAAAAATATTTTAAACATATTTACTCAGCCATTGAAAATTGAACCCTTTACCATGGAAAATGGAACCCCTCTATAGACCTTAGATTTTCAAATTGTCATACTTATTGAACTACTATATAAGGAATAATGCTTTAATAAGTCATTGGTAGGATTAAACATGTTACAAAATATTTTTACTCAGCCACGGATAATTTTACCCCTACCATGGAAAACTGAACCCCCCTTGACCTCAGATTTTCAAATTGTCAAAGCTATTCCAGCTATGTTATATAGAAGTAATGCTTTAATAAGTACTTGGTATGAAGAAAACATGTGAAAATGGAAAACTGAAACCCCTCTGTTGACCTCAGATTTTCAAATTGTCATAGCTATTCCAGCTATGTTATATTTTATAGTAAAATAAATAAGTATTTGGTGTGAGCAAAACATCTTAGAAATGCTTATACCATTATGTTATGTTCCATTTTCAGTGTCTTGAATGAATAAACAAGGGAAGGGGGGCAACTTTCCATAGGGAAATAGTACCAAATACTTATTAAAGACTTATTCATATAAGTAGTTTGAATAAAATTTGGAAATGGGGAATATGTCAAAGAGACAACAACCCGACCATAGAGCAGACAACCGAAGGCCACCAATGGGTCTTCAACGCAGCGAGAAAATCCCGCACCCAGAGGTGGTCCTCAGCTGGCCCCTAAATAAAATTGTGTACTAGTTCAGTGAAAATGGACGTCACACAAAACTCCAAAATATATAAATTAAAAACATACAAGACTAACAAAGGTCAGAGGCTCCTGACTTGGGACAGGCGCAAAAATGCGGGGTTAAACATGTTTTGTGAGATGTCAACCTCCCCTATACCTCTAGCCAATGTAGAATAAAGAAACAATAGCAATACGCACAGTAAAACTCAGTTTAAAAGAAGTCCGAGTCCGATGTCAGAATAGGTAACAAAAAAAAAAACTAAAAAAAGGCCCAAAATGACAATGATCCAACCAATTAAACAAAAGGATTACTTACATTAAATGACAATCCCTCCCGATTTAATTAAATATTAAAATTATGTTTCCATCCCATATGAATCAATAAAAATCCCTCCCGTTAGGGTTTAAAGTTTTCATCAATCCCTAAAATAATGGTGAAAGAAACATAAAACCCTATAATAAATTGTTAAAAAATAAGGCTCCCTTTGAATTTGGGAAAGGCAAATGAATGTATTAAAATGTTTTAAGCAAATTTCAAATCCTAACCTGGGAAAGTGGGTAAACAACCCAAAATAAGAACCAAATTAATAAATTGAACCAAATAATTTGCCTTTTTGTTTTTTAAACAAAATTAAAAAAACAATTAACTTTAAACAAAAATTTCAAAGTAAATGAACCATGATAAAGGGTGGGGCTAAAAATCTCCATGGAAATGAGATTCCAAATGCCAATACAATTTGCATACCAAATACCATTGACTTAACAAAATTGTTTCCCTTTAAACAAACTAAACACAAACTTAACTTGTAAAACTAAGAAAAGTTTCAAAGTAAATAACCCTGATAAGGGGTGGGGCCAAATAATTCCCTGGAAATGAGATTGGCAAATCCAATAATTTGATACCAATTATCATTGACCTACCACTAAATTGGGTTCCCTTAAACTGACCTAATCACAAACTTAATAAATGAAAACTAAGCAAAAGTTTCAAAGTCAATAGACCCTGACTGAGGGGGACCAAATAATTCTCCTGGAAATGAAATTGGCCAATCTTATAAACTGAACCAAATTATCATTAAACCATTATTGGTTTCCCTTAAACTGACCTAATCACAAACTAAAAATGAAAACTAAGCAAAAGTTTCAAAGTCAATAGACCATGACTAAGGGGGGGCCAAATAATCTCCATGGAAATAAATTGCCAATGCTTAATCAACTGCAACCTTCATTGACCAATATGATTTTTCCCAAATCAAAACTTTTATTTGGACCTAAAATTTAAAACCCTCAAGTCTTTCTTGAGAAAAAAATCAACATTAAGTGGGGCAATTTCTGTAATCCCAATCCACGTTTTTCTAATTTCTGTTTTAATATAGATATATCTTAATTGTCATGCTGATCATTTTGCAATTAAATTTTAACCAGTCAACTCCTATAGTTTTTAGATAGCTGCAAAACAGTAAAATTCAACATTTTAGGAGCAATAACATAATCAAAGTGCTGGATAGCACCTGTGGAAATTTTGCAACATTAGATGTGTATTATTTCAAATAGGTTGTAGATGTGTATTATTCAAATAGAATCATTTTCATAACAGCGTGGACAACCGCAAAACTTATGTTTATAATAATACTGAACCGTTTACCTTTAACATGTGTGTCATCCTATCGATAACAGTGATTTTACGCTCACTCAGTCTGTCAGAGGCCTTTCAGTGGGATTTGATAGAATAAAAGTAAAGTACATGCAAGTGCACGAGAAGAAAATAAACTGCTTCGCCGAGCGCAGCTGGATACGAGCGCAGAGGTCCAACCCTGAACAGTTGGGGCAAAATGGACACAATATTCAAGCTTGATACAGGTCTGAATTTGGATTGTAATTAAATACTTGACACATTATAGGTTTTGACACAGAATAAATGTGTCAAAGAACTTGAAATTGGTTGTATGATTTGAATTTATATTCAATTGAAGATTTCTTGCTGTTGTGCAATACACTGTGCTGTTGCGCAATACTTAGTAAATCTATTTTCAGATTATATAAAAAATTAGCAAAATAAATTGTGACCCCAATTTTTCTTTGGAAAATTGACAATTTCTTTAATCTTGAGGGAAAAAATTGACCCCAAAATTTTTTTTTATTCCCCCCATTTTTTTGTTTACCCTCCAAGAAAAAAAATATTTGAAGAGAATTTTCTTTTGAAGAAAAAATTGCCCCCAAAAAAAAATTTACCCCTTTCCAATAAAATTAATTTTGAAGAAATTTTCTTTTGTAAAATGTGGTACAAATTAAGAGACATCCATACACTTAAATACAAGTTATTGTCTGAAAACTAGAAAATTCTTGTTTAAGACCCTTTTGGCCCCTAATTCCAGAACGGTTTAGGCAATTACCAACAAAATGAATCCCAACCTTCTACTTGTGGTATTGAACCTTGTAGTACAATTTCAGAGCAATCAAAATACTTATACACAAGTTATTGTCCTGAAACTAGAAAAATGCTTGTTTTGGTCCCTTTTGGCCCCTTATTCCTAAACGATTGGGACCATCACCCCAAAATACAATCCCAACCTTCCTTTGTGGTATTGACCCTTTTGGTTAAATTACATAGAGATCCATACACTTAAACGAAAGTTATTGTCCGGAAACCAAATGTCTTCGGACGACGCTGACGCCGATGCCGACGACGACGACGTGATAAATAAACGACCGCCAAAATTTTTGCGGTCGTTTAAAAAGGTTTAAGTATTCAACATTTAAATCAACACACAAGGTTTAGTCCACTACCAGTTTATCGTATTATTTGATTTAGGCGTTTAGAACCATTTGGCGACCCCACAGTTTAAAACATACGATATGACAAGTGGGCGTTACAGACGAAAGTTCACCTATTCTGACCCAGTCAATTGATAACCTGAGCGCGCCAAGAAATGGTCTTGACCACGCTGTTATGAAAATGAGTCTATGTATTTAATCACAGCTTTGATTTTTCCTAAACCATTGTCTCATCAGCAATTATCAAAATCACTTTTTTCATATGTTTGTCATGTAAAATTTTGATAATTTCTATTGCAACCTTAAACTGTAGATTTAAAATAATAAAATATACAGAAAGCTCTGGTTATTTCTTTTTCTGTGCCCATCCCATGTAAAGGGCCTGTGATTATAGTATTTTTATTGATTTAGGTCCTTCATATTTGTTTTAGTAAATTGTATTATTACTAGTTAATCAGTTAGTTTACTTGTTTGAATTGTTCCACATGTTTTATATCAGGGCCTTTTTATTACTATATATGGTATGAGTTTTTCTTATTGACCACCGTATGGTGACCTATAATTGTTTATATATCTTCCTCCGGATCCTCTGAACTCTTTTGGATGGCTGGTTCATTCCAAAAATACCACATCTCTTAATTTAAATAAGACAGCAAACTTAAATCAATACAACTGTAATGAAAGTGAATTTATATGAAAGGCTTTAATCAACAATGGCAATATGTAGACAGAAATAAAAGTTAATATACACTAGATTCGTAGAGGTACTTAATTTTATAAATATAATACATGTTAGTTGTTGCTGTGAAATTCAGCATTGAGGCAATGACATTTTGAGATTTTTGGTTTTCAGCCATTCATTTGATATAATTTGCCTCTGTGTTGAGTTGACACATTGTTAATTATATGTCAATCTTAACGAATCATACTGACCCAGGAACAAAGTTTGAGGTTTATACTTTAAATTCTGAAATTGAATACCAAGGTCAGTATGATGCTTCTTCGTACAAAGTTTTGTCAATTAAAGTGCTACAGTTCAAAATGTACGCACCAAACACAAACCATGCAGACACTGTTTAACTATCAAAGGGTCAAATGAGAAAGTTCAGTGGTATATGATACACCCCAAGCCCAAAATGCAACAACGTTTTAAGGTACAAAAGATATTACCCAGACAAATTGTACAAGGTAAGGCGGGTTTTACTATCATAGTAATCAAAGGACAAAGTCAAATGTCAAATTAACTGGGGATATGATATGTCCAAAGACCATGATGCAACTGTCTACTGAGTTTGATAACCCAAAGTTTAAAGCACAAACTGTATGAAATTGGCACAAATTGGATAAAGTTAACTATCGTAATCATTTCAGATTCTATGATTTTTTTTCTTTTTGCGTACTTAAATTAGAGAAAATTTAAGTATAGTGTTTTATTCATGCATCCATCTGTTTTATTAGTATGCAATGTCATAATCATAGATACATGTATATAAAAAATATTTGTACATATTTATAACGTGATAAGTAAACAAACAAACAATAATCAAAGTTGTGTACGGTTTTAAGCATTAAGAAAGTCATTTTGCTGGGAAACTTAAGACTCATGGTTTTAAACACTTTCAAATATATTAGGAAAGCCTGGGACTATTATAATAAAGTATAATAGTCCCAGGTAAAGCACTTCTATATTACATGGACATAGGTTCTTTAATAATTTCTACAGCACTTGTCCTGGCACACTGGGTTATTCTAAGGTAGAAACTGACTTGGCTTTTTAACACACTTGACTGTACTAAAGTTATCCTTATCCTTGTGACAATTTGTGTTGTTAATCCTAACACTTATAATTAGGAGGCTGTACAATGTCGTTGATTTAATTTTTCTGCTGTCAGTTTGGATCCACTTAGTCCTTATATCCGCATTGGAATGTTAAATAGCTAGTATTTCTTTGCTGAATTGAAAGTTTATAAATGTTTTCTGACATCAAAACCTTCCGATCGACGTTTTGACAAAACAATGGACTTTTCTATCAAAGCCGGTATTTACCTTTACTCATCCTTGGCGTGTGACAAGACAGAAGCAATATGATTATCGATTTAATATCCTGTCACCTGTCTTTGTTCAATCAAACTATTATCCCTTGTTAATTTATAGCCGCCTGCCTAGGCAAAATATAAACATGTTGCGTAATCAGTAATGTAAATTACGCTGCTGGATAACTCGGACTAAAACAAAATCGGCCTATCACAAACTCGGACTAGTAGGCCGGTGACCAAGGTCGGAATTATAAAATTTTATCGTCAAAATAGTACACGGATATATTATATATCATTCGATTCGAAAATATGTGTACTTTAAGATGAATTTGGTCGTCAAAAGAAAATATAGTGCAGTTTTTCAGAAATCAAGATCAAAGTTCACATGTCGTTTTCATGGAAAACAAAATTGAATATCTAATTCAAATTCAAATACCCTTTTTAACAGTAGAATGATAAAAACTTGAATCTTTTTCTTCCTTATTCAATTTTTCATCAAAAGTGGAAACCCATCATTAAATGAGTAAACACTAGTACTACGTTATCTAGAAGTAGAACACAATCCTATAGTAAGATAGTCTGTCCAACTTCCGGTTTGAGGCCGATGCCATGGGAAAGTATATTGCTATAGCAAGCTATAAAACTTTCCAAAACCAAAGTTTATTACCCTACGTATAGTACTTTCACAGTTTCATGAATTGTACAAAAAAAGTTGCGAGCTGATATGTTTATTTTCACACGAGAACGAGAATTCAATGTATACACTAAGATTTACACCATTGTATTTTTTTCCAGATATTATTTAATTCCGGTAGCAATTTTCTAATCTATTGAAAAAAAAAGCATACCAAACAAAATAAATTTGTCAAAACAAGCTCAAAACCATCGTTGATGTATGATCATAGTCATGATAGTAAGAAAAATCCTTTACCCGATCTGTAGGGAAAAATGTAAATCTGCAGAGATCGTTTATCAATGAAACAAATTAATTTTGTATAAAACTATTTTCAAATACGTTACATCTATAATACTAAAATAACGAGGTCCAATTTGTTAGCCGGCATGACGTAAAAACGACGAATCAAATAATTCAACTTTATATATAACTAATCAGTATTTTGTAGGACAATGGTGTTGATTAAAATTATACCATTTCAGGCCCCTTTGTTTTCCACATAATTACCGAGTCACATGAGACTCGGTCTAATTACATACCACGTCACAATGGGATAAATCTGTTAAGAGATTCTCATTGGTAAATATTAGCTTATTCCGGAAGAAACTGTGACGAAGTAAAGGCTTTTTACCTTCTGATTTTATTATTGAGCTACATCTATTATATGTGAGCGTATCCGTAAGGGGACGGAAAAGAATCATGATAGTATGTCATGAAAATGACAGTGAAGTGTTCATTCAAGTTAATAGTGAAGTGTTGAATCAATATTTTAATGACGCAAGGTCAAACGAAAAAGTGATTCAAATTTATTGAGTTTTGTTCTGTCTTTATTATTTAATTGTGTTTGCAGCACTGAGATATAAATATTACTTTCTTTCGTATTAATAACTTATTTGTAAGTGTATTTTAAATCAGTTTCTGAGTTACAAATCATCAATAAAGTTACAGTTAATCACTCATGCGTATCGTTATACAGGATAATTATATTACACACTTATCTATAAATAGCCGAAGCAGCTATTTTGTTTTTAAGGTGTATAAAATGCACACGTCATGATTTAATTATTTAACGCTATTATTATTATAAAGTATACTACACAGTCGGTGTCGCGATTGTGAAGAAGCATTTACAAAACTTATGTTCATATAAACATGTAAATATATGAAACATCGTTTATGTTTCTATCTGTAGAAACACAAATTGAAGATAAAGAGGAACATAAATATACTGTTACCAGAGATAAAAAAAGAAGATGGGGGGGGGGGGGGGGGGGGGGGGGGGGGGGGGTTTTTTTTTTTTTTTTTTTTTTTTTTTTTTTTTTTTGGTATTATTAATGAAAAATCCCAAACAAAAAAATTTGAATTCACCCCGAGTCTTATATAGTATGCCAAGTTTTGACGATGCATGCGCATTTCATATTTTAATATTACAAAATTATTGTAAGATCTTGTCTAGATCAAGCAAATAGAAATAACTCGAAATATCCTGGCGTTATAGTGAATAACAACTATGTTCAGGCAATTATCATAACATAGATACTGAAGCAAATGAAACGAAAATATTATATAAAACAAATGTTTTCAAATGTGAAATATTAAAATGAAATTCGAACAAACTTTGTAGCCCACTATTGAATATAGAATGAAATGAAATGGGGACAATTTTATTCGGTAAATGAACAAATTTGCATAGGTTTTAATGCGTTTAAATGGCAGAAATAGAAAACTTTCTTTGACCATTTTGTCTGAATAAAAGACTTCTAATTATATGGAGCTGTAGATACAGACCAGGACTATGGAAGTCGTCTATGATCAATAAAATTTCAACAAATGAAAAAAAAAAATTCATATGTGGTTCAATTTTGAGAACAACATATTCATATCCGATCTAAATTTGCATGCATCCGATTTTGCCACTGGGCAGTCCCTTAACAGCCTATGCTATTCTTAATATACCAAATATCGTATCTGAATTCATTTTTGAAAAATTAAATGATTATTTCAATGGTAGAGTCAATGTTTCTTAGGAAGAAAGAAAGAAGTTAGCAGTATCCTTTAACTTTACTTTCCGCTATATACATGATGCCTCTCACTAAATAATGAAAAAATTGTCTATAACCATCGAAATTGAAATAAGGGACACACCAGATCATTAATTCTTAAAGTATTCGGAGGCCATCACGAGTTGGTTGACCGTTATGAAATATCTGTTTCAAAGATGACGACGGATACATTTGAATTGTCGTAACTACAATCCCGTCACCTTTTCCTCAAATGAAACACACCGAATTAGAGTTATCACCGGGTTGTTCTCTACATAAGGAACACGATAGGTGTCACCTGTGGAGCAGGTTCTGCTTACCATTCGGGAGCTCCTGAGAACACCCCTAGTTTTTCGTGAGGTTCGTTTTGCTCAGTCTTTAGTTTTCTTTGTTCGTGTAAGGTTGTTTGTCTGTTTGTCTTTCTTTTTTAGCCGTGGTGTTTATTTTCGACTTATGAATTTGAATTTCCTTTGGTATCTTTCGCCTCTTTTTTCAGACACTCTGCTTTTAAATATTAATTTTGTGTACTGCTATAAAACAACATTTGTTATAACCTACATCCTTATCATTTAAACAAAATTGTCATTAACTACAAATAACTATTCATAATTAGGCATTTATTTCATTGTTTTAATTTGTTTATTATCTTGTTGGCTTCCCAAAATGTTGGTTCTGCCTTTTTATCTATTTAAAGTCAAGACCCCTTGTAAATATCTGTGTTATACTAGAGGTTTCGTGATTATTAAAGCAAAATGCAATTTGTTAATTAAACAAAATATGTATCGAGAATGGAATGTTGTCTCTATGAAGATTCATTTTATGACATCATGATGAGACAACATTATATATATTTTCATATAATTTCAGTTTCAGTATCTCGACCTTATATTTTGTCAGACTGTTTAACCTTTACAAAAGCGTTGGATATACTAATTAACGTCCGTAACCAAATGTTATGTTCCAATTATGTTGGATCCCCTGTTACAAATCCTATATCAATCAAGACTGAGTTGTAATGTCCTTGGATATTGCTTATATAGATGGATGCAGTCCTAACCTGTACAAAAGGTAACTTAGAGCAGACGTTTTGACTGCTTTCCAAGTTAATGAATTTTTAAATTTCATTGGTGGCCTACCAGACCTATGTCTGTTTCTTTAGGACTGTTGCAGACCAGACCTGTGGACAGGTCAGCTTTTGACCAGTCTGCTACAGACCAGATATGTTGACAGGTCTATTCTTGACCGGTCACGGGAATTGGTCAGATCCTGATCACTAAGACATTAAAATTTATTCCTTCATTTATTTTGTATAACTAAAATAATGGTTATAAATAAAATAATCATAGATACCGGGATTTATAACATTAACGTTTTACTTACCAATTTTTCTGCACCAGCTGTGCATTCCGACAGTAAATTTTTTTAGTTATGCTCTATGCCAAAATATTTTTAAAACCCGACAAAAAGGTAGTAAATACCAATACTTTTACTAATAATTATTCATGCACAAAATAACATGAGTTTCCAAAACAGCTGATACCATACTCTTAATGATGCCGAAATTTTGTAGTCAACGCGTATCAATATTGCTGTCATTATATTATACAATCCATCCTCATTTACTGATGTTGATTCCGCCGTATAATCATTAATCAAATTTATTCATTCATTCACTTATTTTAACGGTCCTTTTAAGGACTCCTAAACCTTTAAAAAAATCTTACGTGTTGTGCAATACAAACTATTCCTTTTCAGAACTCCCACAGGCTTATGATTCAGGGGTATAAAGGTGTTAGTTAAAGGGTTAGCGTTAAGGTAAGAAGGTTCGCTCCCGTTTTATAGGGTGTGCCGTCCACTTTCAAGGGTATTCATCCATCTTGGAGGGTAGACTTGTCCAACTATAGGGTATGATGTGGCTATAAGCGTCAACCTTTGGGTTTGTCTAACACTAGGGTATAGTGTCCGCGTCCCGTGTCCACTTTCGAGCGTCAAATGGCCCAACACTAAGGTATGACGTCCGCGTCCAGTGTCCATTTTCGAGGGTCGAATGGTCAGACACCAAGGCATGGCGTCCGCGTCAAAGTGTATTTAGATTTTGGATTTTTGGTCCTGTTATCAAATTGGTTCACATTGAGGTCCAAAAGGTCCAAAATAAAACTTTGTTGGATTTCTTCAAAAATTTAATTAATTGCAATACTCATAGAAGAAGACCCTAAAATAATACTGATCGAATAACAATGAGATGAAGAACAACGATCAAGAGTTGTTGTCTTTTTTTCTAAAATATGTTGAAGTCTTTTCTTTAATCACAAAGTGATTAAAATAGTTATAGAGTTGTTCTCTTGCTTGTTGTTGTTGTAATTCACAGATACCAAGATTAAAATACTACAGACTTTCTTTACTATACTCAGTTGTGTAGAGGTTCCATCCTCTTTTTCATTGATAACCTTTACCACTTATAAAAAACAATCATTCAAAAAACATACATTTTATTACACCAATTTGTATTTACATTTTCATGACTAGAATATACATTTTTACTTTGTGGCATTACTTTGGCTACAGAGTATTCTATAATATTTTGCTGAGGCGCCAGGGTGACTACCGATTACCTTTACACAATGGCTATCAGCTGACCTATGTTGACATAGTATCATAAAACCCTGGTAGTTAAACACGGTTACACCACCACCGTCCATTGGGAGTGACCGGAAAACCTTATTACCAATGCTCCAGTTATTAGTGCCCCACCTGTTGGCAGGTTAGGCCTCCCTCTAAAGATGAGGGGAGGAGGTCCCAGAGTTACCCTTCTGTAGACCCCACCGTTACCCACCACATTTTCCAAACCTGCAAATTGTAGAACTTGTCAGGCCCAGACCAAGGGCCGAGGTGAAATAATCCCCAATCCACCAGTCTCCTGAACCCCACATGGAGCCCAAGTCAGCTACCAAATCTGACTTTGTTCTCACCTCCACAAAATTTTAATTATTGAAACATTGTGGAAAAGTTGATTTTGTTGGTTGTGCTTAGAAAAGATTCAACCCCCTTTGTATATTATTTAAGAAAACCTGATTTCCAGTTTGTGATAAATGAGTTCCATCTGTTCTGTATACTCTGTATGTCCATTTGACACCCTTTGCTCTTATGTTCTCATGTAAAATAGCTTTCCCCATTTTCTATTACAAAGTTTTTGACCACTGTATTAACTCTTGTCCTCTTCTGTTCGATTATTGGACCCACATTTAAGGGTGCAAAAAATTGCGCTGTAGCATTGAAGACCAGATTATAATAACATTTTTGAATAAAGCCTTGTAACGTAGGATAGAACATTTTACATTTCAATTAAACCCTTCCCTGTCAATTATAAATCTGTCAATCATTAGCTCCATAGTGAATAATCATGAAATTAGGAGAAGGTAAAATATTTCCTATTCGCATCCAGTAGGAGTCCAAATCTTTTAACTGTAAACCAGGTTGACCAATCCAATGTTGTGACTCCTTTGGACTCCAGTCCAAGGTTGGTCCTAATATTTCTTTGCCTCTACATTGGCACAATGAACAAGGAACTTCCAACACTCCATAAAATCTGGGACCTGTGAAAACTTGTATCTTGTTAGCCTTTTGTAACTAGAAAATTGCAACCTAATATAGCGAAAATAAGCATGCGATTTCCATCTGCCTAATTTCAAATTACCTCCTCTGAGACACCCTGCCTGGCCAGTTCAGTGGCACCCCAATTCTAAAACTATGTGACCTAAAATGACCTTTACTGATATGATGAAAATTTAAAGCCTTTTCCAGTATACTGCTGAATTGGTATCTAGTTAAAGGCATACCATTATAATGTATAAAAAATCTTTATTGTTACAGCTAGGTCGTACCAAAGTAGTCGTTAATGAGTCGTGGGACAGTTTTTTCTGTTCCCGGTATCAATAAAGTAACGGACTTTCCCTTTTTCAGTTTTTGACCACCTTACCTCAGCTCCAGGATTTTTTCTTAACTAAAATATCAGCAATTGTTAAGTTGGAGCCATTTGTAACAGACTTATTTTTGAAGTAGTGATTCCCCCCCTAAGCAAACCGAAGGCAACTGAAAAAACTGTTGAAAATAAAGCAGCCTCACATTTGGAGCTCTAATGTCATTTTTCCCTCCTTGAATTCTTTTTATTCCTCTAATGCCTTGCCAATTATAAAGATTTTTGTAGTATCCTGTATGCCTTGTATTTTATGATGATATGAAACTCCTGAATATAAGATGATATGGTACCCCATGAAAGACCTTGTACTGACAAAAAAAGCTATAAAATTTAAAATCATTGACTGGCACTGGCCATAGCTGTTTGAATTTGTAAGATAATCTAAAATTACAAAGTTTTGACAGCCAAATTGTATGATTTTTGTGTATTTTTGGACACACCTTGGTTGACAATATAATCCGCCACCTGACTTAAATGTTCCAGATCTGTGTTGGAATTTTGGTTGACCAATGGTCTGCTTCTGGAGCTAGGCTTCTGAACTTTCCCCACTGAGAACAGAAAGACAATCAGCAATTTGGTTTTATCTTGAAGGGATATAAATTGCTTTAACTGACGTATTATTGTTTTAAGTTCATTAAAACCATTTGTTTCTCTACTTGATTTGCTAGTTTTCATATTAATGATTTGAACAACCGCCTGATTATCAACATGAAAAATATTTTTTTGTTAACAAAATATGATTCCCAGGACATAAGTGCTGCTACAACTGGAAACAACTCTAACAATGTCATATTTCTGGTAATCCAAGTTTCAACCCAATGTTTTGGCCATATGCCTTGGGCCCACTGACCTGCAATATAGATTCCATACCTACCTTTGGACCCCCTGCACTATCCGTGAACAACTCTATTTTTGCGTTTGAAACCCATCCATTGTCGGTTATTACAGTGACACCATTGTATTGTTTTAAAAAGTCTAACCAAACTACTAAATCTGCTTTCATCTGCTTGTTTATTCGAATTTTGTAGTATGATTTCCCCCATTTGAATTTATGAGTCTGCGGCAGAAGGTGCGGCCTGGAGCAACAACCTTGCAAGCAAAATTCAGGAGCCCAAGAAGAGATTGCATGTCCTTCAGAGTAATTGAGAACTGTCTAAGGTATCTCTGATTTTTTGTGAGAGTTTAACAAGTTTTTCATGTGGAAGCCGCATGATTAAATTTTACGTATCAAATTCTATACCCAAAAAGTGAGCAATGTAGTAGGCAAACTAGTCTTGTCACTAGCAAGAGGAATACTTATTTTATCGTATATCTCTAGAAATATCTTCAAAGTATTGCCAACTTCTGATGTTTCGCTCGACTCGACAAAAAGAAAATCATCTAAATAATGGAGGATATTATCATTTCCACTTTTTTTGCTGTATTATCCAATGCAAAACTTTTGCAAATTTCTCCCAAAGGGCACAACTGATTGTAGCCCCATTGGAAGCATCTTATTAAGATAATATTCACCCTGAAATTTTATCCCCCAAGTCAAAAACCTGTGGGGCAATAGGCAATAAGCGAAAAGCCGCCTTTACCAACACTGGCTTAAACGGGCAAATGTTTTGTGTCTATTAATCAAACATGCTGCTTCGTCCACTGAACTGTACTGCACTGAACAATGATCTTTATCAATAAAATCATTTATTGAATTATTCTCAGGATAGGATAAATGATGAATAAGTCTAAAATCGATATCCTTTTTTGGCACTAGCCCCATTGGTGATACCTGAAGTGTAAAAGGCGGGAATCTGACAGGACCAGCAATGCGACCAAGTTTAACTTCCTTCATACATTTTTCCTTAAAAATGTTGGGTAGCTGTTTTGCACTTTTTAAATTGAAACTTTCCCTTGGTTCCCTGGAGCCAAAATATTTTAATGAAAAACCATATTTAAAACCAGATATAATTTCATGTGCTACATTTTCATGTGGGTAAAATTCTAAATAATTTTCCATGACAGATACTTTAAAAGGAGTATTTCCAAATGAATAAAAAATAATACTTTTTGTTACTTCTTCCTTGGGCCCGGTTATTACATTGGGCCTTTCTGTGTTTGCCACTGCATATTTCACATACATGTTTAAATCTACAACGAGGGAAGAAGGGACAGTCATTACCATTATTATAGCATTTACAGGACATATTTTTACTACCACTAGTTACCTGTGATTGCTGATTTGTTCTCGTGTAAGTGTTGGAAAGTGTAGCTGTAATGACCACGATTTTGTGTATTTGTTCTATAACCCTGTGATTGCATTGACGTATTGTTTTGTACTGTAGGAGATGTGATGTGTAATAGCCAATATTCACCGTGTATGTTTCCCCAAGATAAATTTGGATTCTTTTCTATTTTTAGCCTAAATTGCTCGTCATAGGTGGCCCAGTTTTCTGACCTTGTTGCAGCTAATCTAATATCACGCATATATTTTAACAATTCCTGTGCCCGAGTCCTGTATTTCTCAATGTAAACACTCATACAATGAATGCTGAAGTCCATTCGTTTATGGACAAATCAATACCCGACGATCTTTTATCAATGCAAATTTTCCCCCTTTTTGATTTTAACTCGCCTTCGTCAACCTCCTCCATTTCTTTTTGCGTTCTCAAACGAATATGTAGCTCAATAAACTTTCCCTCCTAAATCTTTTCCTTAATTTTAAAAGGCACGTGTTCCCCCACTGTGTCATGAATGCTAGCCTTTTGTGTCGGGGTGAAATCAATTGTATTATGTGCCTTTTCAAAATTTGTGTGTGACGGGTCGTACATAAAAGAGGGCAATGGTGCATCCTCATGCGACTCATTACCTGATAATATGCCAGCTTCTTCTTGGCCTTGTGTCTCCACGTGTTCCACGTCGGCCTCCTGTCTTTTCCTGTCCATTCGTTTACGTCAAACTCCGTCCTTCTTTTGAGTCATGTCTACGGTCCTAACTCCCTGTCCTTCTTTCCTGCTGGTCGTCTTCCTCTTCTTTCCAATGGCCCTTGATGGCGATCCCCTGGCATTTCTTTTGTTTGGCATCTTTTAGTTTTAAATAATTAAACTATTTCCTGCAGCACCTGCTTCGTTGTCGACAACAAATTAACAAGTGCCAGATACAGGAATTCCAAAATTCAAATTCCATGTGAGAGCGCCATCTATGGCGATGCCATAAATGGCAATGAGCTAAACAGTGCAACACTCCACACATATTTGATTGAATTAAACCAGATTATTGAAATATAAAATTTTGCTAATTTCTATTATTGGGTTCTTTGATATGCTGATTCCCACCATGTATTTATAATTAATAAATTGGACTATAAATGGTAAATGTCCAATTTTAATTATTTAAGAACTTATACCACATTCATTCTGTGTCAGAAACAGTGCAATTATTAAAATTTAATCAGAATCTAAATTCAGAGATGTATTTCGCAATCAACATGAGTTTTAAGTTGATTCATAGTTGAAAATAGATAAGCATCATATCTAGTTTTAGAAAAGAAATTATGTATTGATCATGTTGATATATTTGAAAGTAACTGTTCAATATTAGATATTTTGAAAAATAATTAAGGTAAGTTTTATAGATGTTTTAAAGACTTTGTATTAATGACGAATAATATTTTGAAATTTTTTTTTTTTAAATTTTCTTATTACTTTGTATAAGTTGCTTATTTCTTGACCAACTTCAATATCGTTCAATTCAAAGTCTTGAATGCATTGGCTCTTTGATATGCTGTATCTAACCGTGTATTTAGCTTTAAGATTTTGGGATCCATTTTGAATTGGTACAATGTTCCAAAATTAAACTTTATTTGTTTTCATCAAATATTGAATTATTGGTTTTTTGATATGCCGAATCTAAGCATGTTTTTAGATTTTAATTTTGGGGCCTTCTTTGAAATTGGTCCACATTAAGGCTCACAGGGTTTTTTAAACTTTGTTTGATTCAAAAATTGAATTCTTTGGGTTCTTTGACATGCTTAATATGACTGTGTATTTAAAATTTTTATTTTGGGACCGGTTTTCAAATTGGTCCACATAGTCCAGAATTAACCTTATTTTGATTTGATGAAAAAATAAATTCAAGGGGTTCTTTGCTAAACTGAATCTAAGCATGTATCTCGGGCCAAGTTTTCAGTTGGTCTAAATCGGGAACCAAAATTAAACTTTGTTTGATTTCAACAAAAAATGAATATATGTGGTTCTTTGATATGCTGAATCTAACAATGTATTTAGATTTTCGATTCTGGGCCCCTTTATTAAATTGGTCCGCATTGATTAAACTTTGTTTGAACTAAAAAAAAATAAATGAATTCTTGGATTCTTTGATATGCTGAATCTTACCGTGTATTTAGATTTTGGAAATCGGGTCATGGTAGGTAAAAGTCCAATGTCAAATTTTTCAGTTTTTCGACCATATTCATTTTGTGTCAGAAACCTATGCTACGTCAAATATTTAATCACAATCATAATCCAGAGCTGAATTAAGCTTGAATGCAGTGTCCATACTTGCCCAAACTGTTCAGGGTTCGACCTCTCTGCGGTCGTATCAATTGGCCCAGCGGAGCATTTATTCTCATTGTTGAAGGGTACGGTTGCCTATAATTGCTTACCACTTCATTTGAACTTCGGTGGATAGCTGTATCATTGGCAATCGTACCACATCTCCTTATTTTTATATTCAGTATCGGACCTGCTTAAAAATAACATTATGACAGCAATAAAATCTGAGCTAGGACCAATTCTAATTTGTAAGTTTATTTAATTTTGGTCAAACAAACAGTCGAAGCGGTCCTGAAACATGTCGTAGGTTAACTTTAATCAATCAAAATTGCTAATTATCAAGTCAACTTGCTATAGAGGTTAATACTGCACCCATCTATAACGGACGACGTGTTTTACCTTTGAGAAATATAACAAAGAGGGTCCTCCATTCTTGTGAAACCAAAATGTATTAAACAAATATTTTCAATATATGACAGATTAGATTCAGACGGATAAATTATTCTTATATTCGTTATATTCATACGACACAATTTACTGTTTCTTGTCTGATCGTCGTTTACCTCTTCCATCCTTGTTATCTTCTTCACATTTATCTGGCGTTTTGATATACCCTGGTGTATAGGTCAAATTCAAATATATTTTGCATTTTGTTTTAGTTCATTTGTGGATTTACATGACATATTAACCCGTAAAGGTATAAGAAGGAAAGGTCAGGGACTCTAACATTTTTCTTAAGCATAAGTTCTCTGCGACTTTGCTTTGGAATTGACGTTTAACGGAATCAATTAAAGACTCATGTTTGTTTATCTGTCATAAAGATTAGTCGATTGTTTTGGTCCACCCAAGGAAGGAATTTGGCTTAGTAACATTTCCAACCTATTCCGGATGAAAAAGTGGTTCCGTCTGTTTGGATCGTTTTGAAATAGTTTATGTATGTCCAATATTTGATATCGTAGAGCAATTATTTGTCGTACTTTAGGGTTGAAGAGGTTTTGAAACGTGGTTAAAAAAACTAAAACAAAAAAACAATTTCAATAATTAAGAAAATCATGTGCTTTATCCTTGATTGAATTACTCCCCCTGGTGTCTAGATGATAACATAATGGGACATATTCAAAGTCAAACTATTAAGATTTTGATCCTCCAAAGGAAACCGTAATGGAAGACCAAAAGAAATATTTATCAAACGAATTGAACAGAACCATTAAATAAAAATCTTATGAAAATCGTCTTGATATTTTTATTATCTTCCAAACATTGGAAGGTAAGATTAAACGATCTCCGTTTGCTGACCGTTATATAGGGCTTATCGGTTGAACAGATATACCATGTTCAGTGCGCGTTACAAAGAAACGAAAAGCTAAGTATATGATATTTTTTTTGAGAATCCTTATTTAAACCTTAAATTATTCAAGACCTAGAGATAATGATTTTTTTTTTAGAATGGACCGAAATATCGTCTACCTAAAATAACACTTGAACCAAAATGTCGTATAAGTAATCTGCAATAATAATCAATCTGAGATAAAGAAAGATTCACTTTCCACCTTTCACCACTATCAACTAAAGATAAGATCGTAGAAAAAACCCACTTCAGCCACAATTGATCTGAAATCTGGTGAAGACCAACAGATTCCGCTACTGATTGGCCTTGCTGCTGCTGGACACCACAACAGTCCGATATGAATTGGTCCCATACGTTTTACAAGGAACTTGAAGTTTATCATTCAGTTTTATATCTACATCCGAAAAATGTCCAACTACACATGCTCTGGTATTTCTTATATATAAATTATTAGGTCAAAAGACGTGAATATAAGACACGAAAAACCCTATACCGTACATATAAAAGGCCCCGACATGACAGATTGTAAAATATTTCAAACTAAAAACCAACGGCCTAAATTATGGCCAAAGTTCAAGGTTGTTATTATTAGAATATCATAATCTGAAAAACATATTCCGAAAGGTAATTTTAATTTCCAGTCTAGGCATTAAATGTTCCCTTTCTATTTTCATGTCAAAAAGTCTTGGTTGTCGATTTGTCTATTCTATGGTAATGATTTTCAACTGTAGTTACCTCACTACAACACACTCTTATCAAATACAATTTTTAGCAATAAAACTTTAAAAAAATACCCCAACTTGACATGCATAGAAATAATTAATCCGTTATAGGGCTACTTGATACTACATGTACATATGTATTTATATTTTTGTTTGATATAATAAATAAATTTAAAGAGATTAGTATTCCGATGGGAACTATCTACCTTTAAAAGCAGATTTATTCCTTTAACTTTAAAGACAATGTTTATAAAGACCAGACAATAGGTATTCTTAACAATTATTGCAGATATTGGGATATTTTCTTAAACAATCCACATTTTTCTGAATACTAGACAAATGAAATTTATTTGTGACAACTTATCATGTACATTGTGCTTTTCATTTCATCATGTTCATTGAAAGTATTGTTCCGGTAGATACTTCTACATTTTCATTTCTCAGATGTATCCTTGCGTTTGTAAGTATCATTGAATTATTTATTTTTATTACTTAAACACCTTTACAACAGAGATTAAGAATAAGATATCATAGATTAGTCAAAAGTCTTAATAAATATTATCGCTTATAAAGAGCTTGTTTGAGGAAGTATGAAAACATCTTTAGGAATACTAATGCATCTTTGCATCCAACTTTTTACTGTTTATTGTTTATGAAGCTGATCAGTCTAGGACTTATATCTAAAACCCTTCTCTTTGGCTTTAAATATTACTTATAAAGTTTAAAAATATATTGTTTTGATCAATCATCGCGTATTGGTATTTTGGGGAGACTCATCAATTCGCTTTTTCTATTTTGAAGCAATATGAAAATGTTTCGTCTGGTTTGTTTTCATATATTCATGTACGTTGCTGTATAAAATCGTATGGAACGTACAGCTTTAAATATTATACTGTAAGACTGCATGATTTTTAATCAGCATATTATATATTCTGAGGTTGGTTTCAATAACTGAAAAATTTTATTATATGGTATAGGGTTTTATTATTCTGTGCGTTTCCTATTTTACCTTTTTCAGTGTTAGGTTCTTATACTGCTTTTATTCTATATCGGGTAAGAAAATGTGATATGATTGCCAATGAGACAACTTTCCTCCAGCGTTCAAATGACGTACCAGTTAGCAACTAAAGGTCACTGTTCGGCCTTCAACAATACGCAAACCCCCCGCAACCAAGCTATAGAAAATCTAATGTCAAACAATTCAAACGAGAAAACTGTCGGCCTGATTTATTACAAAACGAAAACAAATAAGTACAGCAACAAAAGACAACCGCTGAATTACAGGCTTCCTACTTGCGAAAGGCACATACAGAATGTGGCGGAGTTAAACATGTTTGCAGACGGCCTTACCTGGGACAGTAATGTAACATCAAAATATAAAAAAGTATAAAAATAAATTGAAAATGGCTCGACTCATCGAATCGGCACAAAGCACACAAATAAACTAAACTACTTTAAAGACTTGAGAACAAAGTATCGATATGAGAGGTTGTAATTACTGAAAGCTAGATCAAATTAAAGCTAACAATAACGTATTAACAAATCATGTATCCAAGACAAAATATCAATATATTCGCTACCTTTAGAGATTAAGATTATTTTGTCATTTGATTGCTCTTTCATTAACGTATACCCCAGATCTAATTTTATTCATATCATATACAATTTTCTCTTAAAATGATATGAATAATATATACTAAGTAAATAAATTTGTCAATGTTTTTAATACATTTTCATTAAATTTGTATTTTTTTTATTGAAAAGAAAATAATCAAAGCCCGATAATAAACATCTGATATATTGTAATATTCCTAATGGTATCATTCATTATTTAAATTTTACAAAAAAGTGGATTGCTCGAAATTATTTGAAAAAATGAATAATGCGTTAAGTATTATGATTAACATGAACTTTTCATAAAATTTATGAAATGGGTTTTTAGGTTGCCATGATGATTTTGAGAGAAAAAAAAATTCTTGCGACCACTGCGGCAATACTATTGCTTATTCTTCAGATAGGGTTGAGTTTATCATATGTTCTTTTCGTTATTAATGTTATGAATTAAACATGAAGGGGAGAATAAATTATTACATTACATCCATTTACTTTAATATGTTTAATCGTTGTAAACCATTTAGTCAATATATGTAAAACATGATATAATCACCCAATAAATGCATTCAAGTGTAACATGTAGGTTTTCAGGCGATAGTACAACATTGGGTTTAATATGCTTCTAAAGGTAGGTTTTTCTTTCATAAACATTTTTCTGTTTTGTTTTGAAAGACTGCACTTTTCATGCAAACCTTTATAAATAAATTTGGTGTATTTACTGTCTTCTGATTGGTTGTTTACTTTTATTATCAATGTTGTCAATTTTATGGCGCATGCCCCTCTGACGTTGTATATTCATACGCCAACATGTGTGTACGTTGTTTTGTTAATATAAATAATATAAAAGTTCTTTGAGCCTTATTTTTGATAGAAATTTATTTATAATGAATGGTAATTTATTTTGAATTTATTAACTAAAATTAATTTTGACTCTTCATTTTTACATAATCCGCTTCGCGGATTATTCAATGTGAAGAGTCAAAAATTATTTCAAAATTAAAATAAATAATTCCATTCATTAAAAAATGTAGGAATTACAAAGACTGATTAAAACAATACAAAATTGTATTCCAGATGACAGTACAAAAGTAAGTGACCAAAGAAATAAAACAAGGCCAAAACAAGACATTCATTACTAAAATATTAATAGTTAAAGTTATAATCATGAAAATACAGACAACAGACGCACTTAATTATTTAGTTAGTCCAAGTTAATCCCTAAACTATGATGTAAAGGGTATTCATACCTGAACAAATTTCACTTGATGATATTTCAAAGACATATCACAATTTAAAAAAGACCTTTATACTACTAAAGGTTCATAACCAATTAATATGTACCAATTATGTTTTGATGCCCTTGATACAAATCCCTATATCAATCAAGACAAAGTTACGTAATGTCCTTGGATATTAATGATACCGATTGGTGCAGTCCTAGCCTGTACGCAAGTTATTTAAGAGCAGACTTTGTAATTGCTTTCCATGTTAATATTATGTTAGAAATCATAAGCGGAACTATTGGAAAAACATTTGATATGGGTGCTTTTAATATATGTATTTTCTGTATCAATGCCATGAATAAAAAATGAAGCGTGAAATGATGATTAGTTCCATGAGTTTATCTTGTTTCATCCATAATCATTGTATAATATTTCTTCAATATATGTAAAAATATATAATTGCATGCACTAGATTTTCGGGTGCAACATTTAGATATTTCAGTAGATGCAATATTTATTTTTGGCATGCCTCTAAAAGGTAAGTTATTTTTCTTTCAAAGCATTTCTATTTTTATAAACGGCATTTGTTATTGTCTTTCTTGTGGGAATGTATAAATACCCTGCCATGTCCGGTCTGTGTTTTTGTTCGACGTTTTTCTTCTTGGTATCGATCTGATGAGTTCAGACCTTTTTAAATGATTTTTTATATAAAAATAAGAAGATGTTATATGATTGCCAATGAGACAACTCTCCACAAGAGACCAAATGACACAGAAATTAACAACTATTAAGGTCACCTACGGCTCTTATCTTGTACTGTTACACCACTGTCCCAGGTTTGGGGTTGGGGAGGGGTTTGACACCAACAAAATAGTTTTACTCCGCCACATTCTGTATGTGCCTGTCCCAAGTCAGGAGCCTGTAATTCAGTGGTTGTTGTTTGTTGCTGTATATCATATTTGTTTTTTCGTTCATTGTTTTGTTAATAAATCAGGCCGTTAGTTTTGAATTGTTTTACATTTGTCATTTCGGGGCCTTTATAGCCGACTATGTGGTATGGGTTTTGCTCATTGTCGAAGGCCTTACGGTGACCTATAGTTGTAAACTTCTATTTCATTTGGTCTCTGGTTGAGAGTTGTCTCATTGTCAATCAAACCACTTTTTTTTATAATATGTACCAGTCATTTCCAGAAACTCAGCAATAATAATTACCTTGGATATTGTTCTTTACATATAATTTCCGACAACTTTGAAATATAACAATGATTAATATCCGCTAAATTTATTATGTCACCGAAAGGAGATAAAAATCAGCCAATCTTAATATATTCCAATTATGTCTTGTACATTTTATTCATTCCAACACTTACAAATGACTTATTTGATTTTGTTACGTTTTGGTATACCTTTTTATATTCAATGACAAGATTTTGCATTTTGCTTCGCTTTGTTTGTGCATTAACAGAAATGTTTACCATTTGACTGATAAAATGTCCATAAAATGACGGGTGCCACTAAGTAGAACTGCGTACCATTACGAAGATCATGATTTTACCACATTTGGTGGAGTACATGTTGTTTAAAAGTTAGTTCACTGTAAAGTGAACTATGTGATCTTGTAAAGTATTTTCTTTTGTTTGGTTTTGCCTATCTGTGTTTGTCTCACAAATTTTTACCAGCATTCGTATCTCTTATTTTTACCCAGAAACGACTTTAATATTGTGATTTGTTATGGATAGTAATGCCTCGTTTTGAACATAGGGGTGGAGGTTCTTCAAACTATCAGAATTACATGCTTTCTTTAAATATGAACGTGTTATTTTAATGGATTATAACAAAGGTTAAAAACATTTCCGAAATTTATTCCTTTCGTCAATATAAGGAAAAGAGAGAAAAAAAAACCGGAGGAAGTATATACCATTGTTTATTTTTTTCATCTCTGATAAATATCCTTACAGTAAACAAATGCAATTTATTGTATTTTGAAAGAAGAGTCTTATCTGTTGAATATTAAGATATTTGCGAAAGACTTATTATGGTTATTTTCCTATAAATGTAATATGTTTCATAATATAAAACAATGTAGAACCAGGTCCATTTGATCGAAGAAGCATCAGAAATTTCGTTGAACTGGTTTCAAACAAAATTCTTGAGAAATAAGTATTAATGTGTTAAAACATTTTAACATCATATTCAAAGTTAGAGTAATCAGCCGAAAACGAACATTACCATTCAGAGCTTATCATTTGGCAAAATAATTGTGATACTGCAACAAAGACAATTCAAAATGATTGTGATAATATAACATTGATTTCAGTATATATCTAACCGTCATGAGATACGATATAATGTAGAGCATAAATGTAAAAATTGAATGTACATTCCAATTAACCCGAAATTTTATTTTTAAAAAATTTTAATTTTTTTTTTTTTTTAAAAAATTTTTAAATTTTTAAAAAAAAAAAAACCAAAAGGGGTTTTTAAAAAATTTCCAAATTTTAAAAAATAAAAAATTTAAAAAAAAAAATTTAATAAAAAAAAAATTTTTTTAAAAAATTTGAAAATTTAAAAAAAAAATTTTTAAAAAAAAAAAAAGGAAAAAAAATTTGGGGAAATTTTTTTAAATTTTAAAAAAAAATTTTTTTTTTTTTAAAAAAATTTTAAAAATTAAAAACCCTTTTTGCCTTTTTTAAAAAAAAAAAAAAAAAATTTTTGGGAAATTTTAAAAAATTTCAACCAATTAAAATTTTCCCCCCCAAAAAAAAAACCCTTTTTTTAATTTAAAAAAAATTTTTTTTTTAAAAAAATTTAAATTTGGGTTTTTTTGGGGGGTTTAAATTTTAATTTATTTTTAAAAACCCCAAATTAAAATTTTAAAAAATTTTTTAAAAAAAAATTTTTAAAAACCCCGGGGTTTAATTTTTTTCCCTTTTCCCTTTTAAACCCCTTTTTCCAAAAAAAAAAAATTTTTTTTAAAAACCCCCCCAAAAAAAAAAAAGGTTTTTTTTTAAAAAAGGGGGGGGGGGGCCCCCTTTTAAAATTTTGGGGGGAAAAAATTTTTTGGGTTTTTTCCCCTCCCTTTTTTTTTTAAAAAAGGGGGTTTTTTTTTTTTTTTTTTTTCCTTTGGAAATTTGGGCCCTTTTGGAATTCTTTTTAAAAAAAATTTTTTTTTTTAAAAATTTTTTTCCCTTTTTTTTTTTCTTTTTTTTTTTTTTTTTTGGGTTTTTTATTTTTTTTTTTAGGGTTTTTTTTTTTTTTTTAAAAACCCCCTTTTTTTCGGTTTTTTTTTTTTTTGGAAATTTTTAAAAAAAAATTTTTTAAAAAAAAATTTTTCCCAAAAATTTTACAAAAAAAATTTTAAATTTTTATTTTTTTTTTTTTTAATTTTTTTTTCCCCTTTTTTTGGGCTTTTTTTTTAAAAGGCCCAAAAAATTTTTGGTTTTTAAAATTTCCTTTATTAAAAAAACTTTTAATTTTAAAAATTTTTTAAGGGAAAATTTTGGGTTTCTTTTTAAAAATTTTCCAATTTTTTTTAAAAAAAAATTTTTTTTTTTTTCCCCCCCCTTTTTTTTTCCCAAAAATTTTTTTTTGGGGGGCCCCCCCTTTTAAAAAAACCCCCAAATTTTTAAAAAATTTAAATTAAATTTTAAAACCCTTTTAAAAAAAAATTTTTTTTTTTTTTTTTTGGGGCAGAAATTTTTTTTTAAAAAAAAAAAATTTTTTTTTCCAAAATTTTTTTAAAAATTTTTTTTTAAAAAAAAACCAATTTTTTTTTCCGGGGCCCCTTTTTTTTTTTTTCCCCCAATTTTTTTTTCCCCCAAAAAACCCAAATTTAAAAAAATTTTTTTTTTTTTTTTTAAATTAAAAATTTTAAAAAAAATTTTCAAAAAAATTTTTTAAAAAATTTTTTAAAAAATTTTTTTTAAAAGCGGGTTGGGGGTTTTTTTTTTTTCCCCAAAAATTTTTTTTTTGGGGGGGGGTTTTTTAAAAAATTTTTTAAAAATTTTAAAAAAAACCGGTTTCCCCCCCCCCCCAAAGGTTTTTGGGGTTTTTTTAAAAAAACCCCAAACCCTTTTTCCCCAAAAAATTTTTTTTTTTTTTCCTTTTCCTTTTTTAAAAAAAAAAAAAAAATTTTTTTAAAAATTTTTTAAAAAAAAAAAAAAACCCCGGAAAATTTTAAAAAAAAAAAATTTTTTTTTAAAAAAATTTTTTTTTAAAAAGGGTTTTTTTTTTTTTTTTTTTAAAAAAGGGTTTTTTTTCCCTTTTTGGGGGTTTTTTTTTGGGTTTTTTAAAAAAAAAAACCCCCTTTTTTCCCTTTTTTTTTTAAAAAAAAAAAATTTTGGGGGGGGGAAGGGGGGGGGAAAAAAAAGGTTTTTTTTAAAAAAAATTTTTCCCCCAAAAAAAAAAACCTTTTTTTTTTTTTTCCCCCCAAAAGGCCCCTTAAAATTTGGGGGGAAAAATTTTTCCCCCCCCAAAAAAAAATTTTTTTTTTTAAAAAAGGGGCCCCCAAAAACCCAAATATTAAAATTTTAAAAAAAGGGGGTTTTTTTAATTTTTTCCCCCCAAAAAATTAAAAAAAAATTTTTTTGGGTTTTTAAAAAAATTTTTTTTTTCCCCTTTTTTTTTTTTTTTTTCCCTTTTTTCCCCCTTTTTTTTAAAAAAATTTCCCTTTTTTAAAAAAATTTTTTTTTAAAAATTTTTTTTTTTTTGGGCCCTTTTTTTTTTAAAAAAAAAAAATTTTTTTTGGGGGGTAAAGGGTTTTTTTCCCCAAAACCCCCAAAAACCTTTTTCCCTTAGGAAAAAAAAAAAAAATTAAACCCCCCCTTTAAAAAAAAAAAAATTTCCTTTTTAACCTTTTGGGGAAAATTTTAAAAAAATTTTTCCCCTTTTCCCCCCTTCCCAAAACCCAAAAAAAAAGGGGAAAAACCCCGGGGGTTAAAAAAACCCCAATTTTAAAAAAACCCCAAAAATTTTTAATTTTAAAACCCTTTGGCCCCCCCCAAAATTTTTAAATTTAAAAAATTTTTGGGAAAATTTTTTTTTTTTAAAAAAAACCCCCTTTTTTTTAATTTTTAAAAATTTTTTTTAAAAAAAAGGTTTTTTTTTTCCCCCAAAATTCAAATTCCCTTTTTTCTTTTTTTTAAAAAATTTTTTTTTTCCCTTTCCAAAGGTTTTTTTAACCCAAAAAAAATTTTTGGGCCCTTTGTTAAAATTTTTTTTGGGGGGCCCCCCCCAAAAAAGGGAAAAAAAAAAAAAAATTTTTGGGTTTTAAAGGGAATTTTTTTTTTTTTAAAAAAAAATTTTTTTTTTTAAATTGTTTTTTTAAGGAAAAAATTTTAAAAATTTGGGGGAAAAAAACCTTTTAAAAAAGGGAAAAAAAATTTTTTAAATTGGCCAACCGTTTTTTTTTGGAAAAAATTTTTTTTTCCCCCTTTTAAATTTTGGGAAAAAAAAAACCCCCCTTTAAAATTTTTTTTTTTGGAATTTTTGCCAATTTTTGGAAAAAGGCCCTTTTTTCCCCCAAAAAAAAAAAAATTTTTTTTGGGGGGGCCCCCTAAAAATTTTTTTAAAAGTTTTTAAAATTTTTTAAAATTTTTAAAGTTTTTTTTCCCCTTTTAAAAAAATTTTTTTTTAAAAAATAAAAAAATTTTAAAAAAAAAAAATTTTTTTTAAATTTTTTTAAAAATTTTTTTTGGGGCCCCTTTTTTTTCCCCAAATTTAAAACCCGGTTTTTTTTTTTTTTTAAACCCCCCTTTTTTTCCCAAAATTTTTTTAAAAAAAAAAATTTTTTTAAATTTTTTTTTGAATTTGGTTTTTTCCCCCAAAAAAAGGGGAAAAAATTTGGGTAAAACCCCTTTTAAAAAATTTTAGGGGGTTTTTTTTTTTTTAATTTTGGGTTTCCAATTTTTTTTTATTTTTTGGTTTTTTTTAAAAAAAAAAAAATTTTTTTTTAAAATTTAAAAAGGTTTTTTAAAAAAACCCTAAAAAAAAATTTAACTTTTTTTTTTAAAAAAAAAATTTAAAAAAAATTTTTTTTTCAACCAAAAAAAAAGGGGGAAAAACCCCTTTTGGAAAAATTTTTTTCCCCCCAAATTTTTCCCCAAAAAGGGGGGAAAAAAAAAAAGGGGGGGCTTTTGGGGTTTTTTTTTTAAAAAAACCCCCAAAAAATTAAATTTTTTTTTTAAAAAATTTTTTTTGGGGAAAAAAAAAAAATTTTTTTTTTTTTAAAAAAAAAAATTTTGCCCGGGTTTCCCTTTTTTTTAAAATTTTTTAAAAAGGGGGTTTTTTTTTAAAAAATTTTTTTTAAAAAATTTTTTTTAAAAAAAAAAATTTAAACCCAAAAAAATTTTTTGGGGAAAATTCCAAAATTTTTTTAAAAAAAATTTTTTAAAAAAAAACCCCCTTTTGGGGTTTTTTCCCCTTTTTTTGGCCCCCCTCATTTTTAAAAAAAACTTTAAACCCAATTTTTTCCCCCAAAAAAACCCTTTTGTTTTTTTGGAAAAAAAAAAATTTTTTTTTGGTTTTTTTTTAAATTTTTTTTTCCTTAATTTTTTTTTTTGGGGGGGGGGGGGGAAAAAAAAACCCCTTTTGGTTTTTTTTAAAAAAAGGTTTTTTCCCCCTTTTTAAATTTTTTAAAAATTTTAATTTTTTAAAATTTCCGTTTTTTTTTTTAAAAAAAATTTAAAGAATTTTAAAATTTTAAAAAAAAAAAAAAAATTTTTTTTTAAAAAGGGTTTTTTTTTTTTTTTAAAAAAATTTTTTTTTTTTCCCCAAAAAGGGGGAAAAAAAAAAAAAATGGGGTTTTTAAAATTTTTTTTTGGGGGGTTTTTTTTTAAATTTCCTTAAAAAAATTTTTTTTTGGGGTTTTTGGTTTTCCCCCCCTTTTTTTCCCCCCAAAAAAAAACCCCCCCTTTTAAGGGGCCCCCCCTTTCCCCCCCCCCCAAAAAGGTTTTTGGGCCCCAAAATTTTTTTTTTCCCCCCTTTTGGAAAAATTTTTTCCCCCTTTTCCCAAAAAAAAATTTTAAGGGGAAAAAAAAATTTTAAAACCCCTTTTTTTTAAAAATTTAATCCCCTTTTAAAAAAAAAACCCCGGGAAAAAATTTTTTTTTAAATTTTTTAAAATTTTTTATTTTCCCCAAATTTTTAAAAATTTTTGGGGGAAAAAAAAAATTTTTAAAAAAACCCCAATTTTTAAAACCAAATTTTAAAATTTAAAAATTTTTTTGGGGAAAAACCTTTTAATTTTCCTTTGGAAAATTTAAAAAATTTCCAAAAAAAAAAAAATTTTTTTTTTTTTTTTGGGGGTTTTTAAATTTTGGGGGGTTTTTTTTTTAAAATTTTAAAAAAAAAAAAATTTTTTTTTTTTTTTTAAATTTTTTTTTTTAAAAATTTTTTTTTAAATTTGGTTTTGGGTTTAAAATTTTTTTAAATTTTTTTTTTTTTTGTTTTTAAACTTTTTTTTTTAAAAGGGAATTTTTTGGTTTAAAAATTTTTTTTTTTTGGGTTTTTTTTCCCCAAAAAAACCTTTTTGTTTTAAAAATTTTGGGTTTTTTTAAAAGGGTTTTTTTTTTAAAATTTTTAAAAGGGGTTTTTTTAAATTTTTTAAAAAAAAAATTAATTTTTTTTTTAAAAAAATTTTTTTTAAATTTTTTTGGGTTTTTTTTTCCCCAAAAAAATTTTTTTTTTTGGTTCCAAAAATTTTTTTCTTTCCTTTTTTTTTTTTAAAAAAAAAAAAAAATTTTTTTTTTTGGGGGGGTTTTTTTTTTTTTGGGGAAAAATTTTTTTTCCAAAAGGGAACCCTTTTTTTAAAACCTATTCCTTTAAAAAAATTTTTTTTGGGTTTGGTTAAGGTTTCCCCTTTTTTTCCCCCCTTTTTCCCCAAAATTTTTTTTTTGGTTTTTTCCCCAATTTGTTCCTTTTTTTTTTCCCCCTTTTTTTTAAATTCCCTTTTCCCCCTTTTTTTTTAAAAAAAAAAAAATTTTTTTTTTTTAAAAATTTTTAAAAAAATAAGGGTTAAAATTTAAATTTTTAAAATTTCCAAATTTAAAATTTAAAAAAAAAAAAAAAACCCTTTTTTTTAAAAAAAAAAAAAAATTTTAAAAAAAATTTTTAATTTTTAAATTGGGCCTTTTATTTTTTTTTTATTTAAAAAAAATTTTTTTTTAAATGGTTTTTTTTTTTTTTTTTCCAATTTTTTTTTTTAAAAACCAAATTTTTTTTTTTTAATTTTTTAAAAAATTTAAAATTTTTAAAAAAATGGGAATTAAATTTTTTTTTGGGATTTCCAAAAATTTTTAAAAAAAAAAAGGTTTTTTTCCAAAAAATTTTTGGAAAAAAAATTTGGTTTTTTAAAAAAAATTAAAATTTTTAAAAATTTTTTTTTTTTTTAAAAAAATTTTTTTAAATTTTTTTTTTTTTTTTTTTTTTTAAACTTTGGTTAAAAAAAAAAAAAATTTAAATGGAAAAAAACTTTTTTTGGGCCTTTTTTTAAATTAAAAGGTTTTTTAAAAAAAATTTTTTTTTTAAAAGGAAAAAGGGCCAAAAAAAAAAATTTTTTTTGGAAAAAATTTAAAATTTTTTTTTTTAAAATCTTTTTTAAA
>JAASAO010001582.1:0-82504 GCA_017311375.1 Mytilus coruscus
CCTCTAACAAGAAATTTGTTTTGCATGCACACGTATAAAAATTGCGGTTTTTATCCAACGCAATCATAGGTTTGAACGTTGTTTTCAATTTAGACTTGTATATATATATATATATATATATATCTATAGTTGTTGAAGGCCGTACTATAGTTGTTAACCTTTATGTCATTAGGTCTGTAGCGGAGAGTTGTCTCATTGGCAATCATACCACGTCTTCTTATTGTTATACTAATATATGTATCAAAATACAAGCAGGACTTGCATTTCTAGGGAGGCTTGCAAGGCTCCATTCATTCGAGGCCTAAACCCAGGAGCTTTGGAAGGATAAGCATACCAAAATAAGTGACAGGATTGTGGCAACGACAAGTGGATCATAGTGTGACACAGATATGCCATAATAGACAACTAAACATGATGACGTCCTTTAACTGTGGATTCATTATTATTCGTGGGATATTCATACTTGTGTTTTTTATTTGTAAAGGTGAGCCACAAATTAAGTGTTCGACGACGTGCAAATTTATTAGAAGCTTGTAAACAGAATGTGTTAAAACAACAAAATCAAGTGTATCCTCAAGCCATAAGAATAAATGAATTAAACAGTAGCTACTTCGCGCAATTGAACAGGGTACAAGTATTTATATATGAAGCAGATATTTAACTTAAATTGTGACGTCAACTATGTTTTTAAATGGCAATTCAAAGGTAAGTAAATAAATATAACGTATCAAGCTGCTTTCAAGCATAATTACCATTATTGGTTTTTCTTTTTGAAACACCATTTTGTGCCTGGTGTGTTGGAGTTGAAACAACAGCCTCTAGCCTCACATGTTTCTCGGGAAATCCCAGCCCATCCGCACTCACGCCGATAATTTGGTAGTACCCAACATTGACCTAAATAAAAGACACCGATACACGTACTCTGTTTAATTTACTTTTAAAAATTGCTGGAAGAGTTTCCCAAATAATTCAGAAAAAAATTTAAGCAACATTTGAAAATCCCTACAATGTATTTGTTACCCACAATACATAACAATCAGTCAAATATAGTTTCATATCGGCTTCTAGAGAAAATTCTATAACTATTATTTCTGTCTTTTTAACTTTTCCTTGACTACTAAAGAATTTGATATATTTTTTTTTGTAATAAAGCAAATGAAATAATGAAATTAATTAGTTTTTTTTGTAAACATTTTTTTTATGGTTAAGGTATATTAGGTTAAAGTTATGACCTTTGGAGTTTCTACACCTCATTTCCACCTTCCATACAATCTTAGCAGACAGAGGTTTTCTTATGTTGTCAAATAGTCCTCTGGAAAATCTGATTGCAAATGTATCTGCTGCAACTCATATCAAGCTCACTAAGTGGGGAAATAAGTTCAAGTCCAATCGTAATTTGGTGCGTAGTAATGCATTACTTCTTGTTCATAACATCAGTAAATCGTCTTCAATTTCTATTAGAGAGGTCTTATGTTTACTGGCAGCAAACCATTTAATGTTATTGAATTAAAAAAAAATTGTTTTCAGTTATTTCGAAAAATTCTAAATCGTTGAATTGTAAATTTGACTTACGATTTGCCTTCTTGAAGCACCATTTTACTCCTCTTATGCTCGAGTCAAAGCAACATCCTCGTGATTCACACGTTTCTGGTGAAATCCCTCCCCAGCCACATTCTTGACGGTAAATCGGTGGTACATGGCAATCATGATCAGCATATACTTAAAATGTGAAAAATTATTTAAAACCAATTGAATCAATTAAAGTGAAATGCATATTTATACTGATGAGGAATTAAAAAACGAGAGGCGCAAGACACCAAAGAGACATTTAAACTCATTACTTGAAAAAAAAAATTGACAATCCCATCGCAAAAAACGAAAAACGATCAAAAGACAAACAACAGTATACAAAACACAACATATGAAATAAAAGACTGAGCAACACGGACCCCACCGTAAAACCAGTGATGAACTCATGTGTTCGGTAATCGTCTTCAGAACATCTCTTAGCGAAAGGTCTAGATTAAAAAAAGGGGAAAGCATCTTTTCATGTCGTTATAAGTGAAATATTATATTACGACACAATTGTTTAAAACAAAATACATTTATCATATTTGCATCTTAATGAATGGGGAAAAAAGCCGTTACTCGTGTTCGGACGGAAATAAAAGGAATCAGGACAACTCGGACTAATTTAAAGACAACTCTGACATGAGTTTGAAATGCACAAAGAATTTGATGGGGGAGGACCGGATCACTTCTTGGTTTGAACGGAGAGAGTTTTTACAAACTCTTTTTACAGCGGATGACCTTGAGAGGTCATTCCGGTGTTATGCTGGCGCAGAAATTCTGCACACGGCCCTTGCGTTTTTAAGCACCCATCACTTCGTGTAAATCGTATAAATACGCGGACATTATCGAGTGCAAAATAACATTCCTTATCGCTTGTTATATATTAATTTCATCAATTAATATTCTTGAAAATATTTTTAAGAACATAGATAAATGATATGAAAATGTTTTGTCGTGAGAAATATATATATCAGTAACAAATCATGAATACCGAAAATACATGTATGTGTTAACGCATGCGGAAGAATATCTGGAGAGATGATCTGTTATATATATATATATATAACTGTTATACAAATATTAATATAATATATAACAACAAACCAGATTATCCTGATAACAAATGATTATATCACTTCAATATAATAATTATTACGGTGAGGTTGAATTCCCTGTCAGTTATTCATCATCCACACGGGAACTTGTCTCAGAAAAAAAAATATATCTATATACCTTAACCTAACTTTCAGGTATAGAGATATGATTTTTTTTTCCGAGACAAGTGCCTGTGACCATCCACCAGAACTTGCGGTCATCCGATGTTCAGTACTTCAGTACTTTGATTTTATATGTTGTTTCATTGACAATATTGTTGATAACTGATTTACGGTTTGCCATTTCATATTTGTGGTAGAGAACATCTTTCTTGATTGCAATCAATATTCTAACCATATTATTTTTTTTAAATATTTGGAAAATGCTTTTGAATTACAACAAAATGTGAACTATTCATTTGTTTGCGTCAAAAAATGAAACACACGTTAGGAAATTCTTTACAAAAACATGTTACACATTGTCGATACAAAACTTAGACAAAGAACAGTAAAGAACAAAAACCTAAACAACACGGGTAAAAGTATAATACTAATTTCCATGCCAACGACACGTTTTAAAGAATAACATTCATTAGGAGCGCTCGATACCAAATGTTTGGAACGCAGAAATATATAAAACATTTAATAGCATAAAAACAAAAAGGTGGTAATTAGAACATCCACTTGGCCTCAAGGAGTTGCAACCTAGGTTTCAACACTACATCGTACTACCAAGACTAATGTATCCTAGGTTTCAACACTACATCGTACTACCACGACTAATGTATCCTAGGTTTCAACACTACATCGTACTACCACGACTAATGTATCCTAGGTTTCAGCACTACATCGTACTACCACGACTAATGTAACCTAGGTTTCAGCACTACATCGTACTACCACGACTAATGTATCCTAGGTTTCATCACTACATCGTACTACCACGACTAATGTATCCTAGGTTTCAACACTACATCGTACTACCATGACTAATGTATCCTAGGTTTCAGCACTACATCGTACTACCACGACTAATGTATCCTAGGTTTCATCACTACATCGTACTACCACGACTAATGTAACCTAGGTTTCAGCACTACATCGTACTACCATGACTAATATATCATAGGTTTCAACACTACATCGTACTACCACGACTAATGTATCCTAGGTTTCAACACTACATCGTACTACCACGACTTATGTATCCTAGGTTTCAGCACTACATCGTACTACCACGACTAATGTATCCTAGGTTTCAGCACTACATCGTACTACCACGACTAATGTAACCTAGGTTTCAGCACTACATCGTACTACCACGACTAATGTATCCTAGATTTCATCACTACATCGTACTACCACGACTAATGTATAACTTTGAAGGATTAAATTTACACAATGTTGTTCACTTTTCCTTGAATTAAACCCCGGTTTTGTTGCCTTGGAATATTCATGTTGTCTAATCTTTGGGTTTCTATGTAGTGTTTTTTTAACTGTTTTTTGTCTTACTTTTCTTTTGGTCGTGATTTTGTCTGTTTTTTTTTTTAATTTGTGGTTTTTAATTGTGGTTTCAATTGGTATCAACCTGATATCCCATATACATTGTTAAATACTATTGTATTAAGTAAAATAGAGAGGACAGGATGATATAAGTGTATTCAAACTTTAAATTAAATAAAGACTTTTATTTCACCAGCAATAGGACCAATGCAACGTTTGAAACAATGAAATGTGACAGGATTTAGCAATCGATTTCGACTTTCTTCAGTGTATGACTGTCTATTTTTACCCTAGGTAAGAAACAAAAAAGTAATATTCACCAATCCCACAAATGACAGACATCAATAGCGTTGTGTAGATATTCATCTTTAATAATGTGAATGTTTCCTTATCCCAACACAGAGGAAAAACCTGTAAAATACCAGTATATTACAAAACACTGACATCATGAAAAAAATACCAGTGTTCCTTGCAAATATCATCAATGTTTAGAATCGATTTCGAAAATATACACATTTTTATCATTCTGGCTGAATTACGAAGCAAGTCAAATTTTGATAATGATACCTCCAGCTCTCCAAAGCATAATAAATCTTTTTGTTTGTGTCTTTTTTTCAAATGATCACTGTAAACGTGGAAAATTTCGTGCGGGGATTATATTTGCTTATTTCGCAATCAGATAAAATGCATGAAACTACAAATGATCACTGTAAACGTGGAACATTTCGTGCGGGGATTATATTTGCTTATTTCGCAATCAGATAAAATGCATGAAACTACAACCCCCCCCCCTCCCCCCGCGAATAGTTAGTAAAAACAAAAATATTCGTATAAACGGGAAATGGGCGAATTCGACCCCTTCGCAAAAGGTTTATGCATTAAAATCGCGAAGAAAAATATTATTACAGCTTTTGTGAGTTTTACATGGTTTGTGAATAATTCGTTCCTTCAAAACATTCGTTTGAAATATCGAATTCATTTCCGAACTGTTACAATGCGTTCATTTCTGCACAGTACGGTAATAAAATACACGTCATATGTGACAAGTTAAACCGCTCTTAGATAGCCATTATAGCTATATTTCCTGATACATTTTCATGATCGGTCAAAAACTTCAATTGTAATCATTCAAATATTTATAAATCAGATAATGATCTGATGCAGTTGTAATTCATTAAAATGCAACCGTATATTACATTATGCGGTTAACATTACATAGATATATATAGGCAGATATATATACGGGATATATTATACAATTATAGCCTTTGTATGCGGTCGATACGAGGATATATCGAACTTCTCTCTCTATATATATATATAGCTACAGAGGCTACAATTGTTATATTATTATTATCAATAGACCAGAAGTAGAGCACCAATTCATTTGTTTGGTTGTTTCGATTGTGTCAGAGATTCTAAAAATTACCGCGCAATATCACTTTTCTATAAATAACAGTGAAATATCACTTTTCAGTCTACCTTTGAAAATATAGTACAACATTTGACTCTTTCTAAACAAATCAAATTAGTTAGAAGACACACAACAGTGATATTAACTGATATTTTTAAAACAAAAGTATTCAAAGACAATATTAATGTCAAAATCTGTGTGAAATGTACCAAAGACTCTAAGTTATGCACGAGGGCATTTCAGTGAAGTACTCACTCCATTAAAGGAGCTTGACTAAGGCAAATAACACTTTAAAACTTGTTGCGTCCGAAGCGCTTTTTCACATTCACATAGTTTAATGACAAAAATGCCCTTTCCTCGATCTTGATATCCATATCATTAACGGAAAGCTTAATACAAAATTTATGATAAAAGAGATGATTTTTCATTTCTATCGTTAATTATCCATTTTAGATGGTGACGTTCCTTGTCACCATCTTACGGTGTTTATATATCTCAACTTGTACGATTCGCTCGTGTATGTAACAACGTTTCAGATTTTAACGAAAGAAATTTATGTATTACTGAAAATTATTACACCAGGGTTTTCGATATCACAAACTAGTCAAAACATTTACTAAATTTTATCATCGGTATAAGGACATCATTCGTAAATATAGCTCAACATGCAGACTTCTTATACGTTCAGGTATTTCACATCCAATCTTTTATGGTAATATTCTTTATAAAGCACTAAAATGTCAGTATTCACCTCAGAAGCTAACAAAACCTTTAAATAGACTTATTAAGAAGGGATATAGTTACGATACTGTTGTCAAGTCATTAAAGATTGCATATTTTGGCTTTAATATTGATTCACTTATAGGGTCTTTGCATCGGAACTAAACACATTTATTTAAAACCAGTTGTTGGCATGACACGGGTTATGCTCTTCTCATATATTTTATGATGGTATGATACTAAACCCTAACGGGAGGGATTGTGCCTGATATTCATATGATGAAGACATAATCTTTCAATCAGTTTAATTGAGGTCTGGAGCTGGCATGTCAGTTAACTGCTAGTAGTCTGTTGTTATTTATGTATTATTGTCATTTTGTTTATTTTCTTTTGTTACATCTTCTGACATCGGACTCGGACTTCTCTTTAACTGACTTTTAATGTGCGTATTGTTATGCGTTTACTTTTCTACATTGGCTAGAGGTATAGGGGAGGTTGAGATCTCATAAACATGTTTAACCCGCCGCATTTTTGCGCCTGTCCCAAGTCAGGAGCCTCTGGCCTTTGTTAGTCTTGTATTATTTTTACTTTTAGTTTCTTGTGTATAATTTGGAGTTTAGTATGACGTCCATTATCACTGAACTAGTATATATATTTGTTTAGGGGCCAGCTTAAGGACGCCTCCGGGTGCGGGAATTTCTCGCTGTATTGAAGACCTATTGGTGACCTTCTGTTGTTGTCTGTTCTGTGGTCGGGTTGTTGTCTCTTTGACACATTCCCATTTCCATTCTCAATTTTAAGAAATATCGAATCTAATATTCTCAAAATTTATTGCACGTGACTATTGGCCACTTGATTTTTTAAATGAAATATACAGAACTTCAAACATAGTGAACAGAACATAAGATGACATACTTTCATTTTGCTGATATTTATGATTTTGTCTTCCTTATGCTATGCTAAAATATCTTTCCCAGTGATGTGATTTCTACAAATGATTAGTTAAATCCCATTGGAAATACAGATTACAAGATAGCAGCATTAAATGATAACAAATGGAATAAAGGTTCAAAGAGGACAAACATCAATCAGACGAAAAAAGACAGACAAAAACATGAGAAAAGAAAAAAAAAGGACGAACAGATAAACACCAGTTCACAAAACACTAAAGATTTAGTCACAAATACCAATCAAGGATGGAGGATGAACTCAAGTGCTCCCAAAAGGTAGACAGATCCTGCTGTATTAGTGGCATCAGCCGTGTTGCTCTTTTCAAATACAAATCCAGTGATAAACTCTACTACGTAATGTTAACTTAGACAAGGAAAGCATGCTGTACTGATATATCTCTTTATTTCCTACCCCGAAGCTCGAAACAATGTTGTTGATTATCAGTAAGTTTCCAGCGTTAAAGAGCAATAAACCCGAAATGACAAGTTATTATTGAAAATTAAAAAGTACTTACTTTTATTCGAGTTGAACCGTCTTGATTTAAAAAAAAACTGACGATAAAGACGTATAAATATATATATTACTTATCTACTGTTTAAGTACATAAAGAGAAATGTGAATCATCGTTCAAGATCGGATGTCCCTCGGATATTGATATTTTTTTCCGGAAAAACATCTCTAACATTTTATAAACAAAACATCGCATTTTTCCTGTCCTCAAATGACATGTAGCTTGTATTATGCAAACCCAGCTATTAAAATCAACTATCACTTTACAAACCAGGATTTGTTTTGTCTTATTCTTTTACTCCTGGTTATTCACACTAAGAAACGATACCGAGAACTCTATTAGCATACTAGAATATAAACAAACAGAAAGTCGTGCAATATTTTATTATGTAGAAAATTTATTAAAGATTTACATTTAAAATGATATATTATAATGTAGACTTTTCACGATAAGTTTGCCTGTTTCCTACTCTTATGATTGATTATGATCACATGGCTTTCACCCACCGGGAATTAAACAAATGCTAAATTAGAAGCTAGTTATTTTTGATGTTCAAATCTCATAAATCCGTTTAAAACATACAGATCAAGGTAAAAAACAAGCACCGAGAGACTTGCTTGAATACCAAACTAGAGGCTCTAAAGAGCCTGTGTCGCTCACCTCGGTCTTTGTGCATATTCAACAAAGGACACTCTTCTACATTGTAGACGAGAAAAGAATTCATGAACAAATCTCTGTTTTGTTGAATTTGTATTGCTGATAATTTAATCTGTTTAGTTTCTCTCTATCTTCTTTAGTTTTGCTCAAAACACAAAAGAGGGTAAACAAATCATCATTTAATGGCAATCACTCCTATAAAGATTGAGTCTACTACCTATATCAGCAAAATTTTACTTGTTAGCAGATCTTGACTTGCTGGTCATTTTTGTGTTTTAAAGTGTCTATTTATCTATTATAATTTTCATCATGTAAGGCAAAACAAAAAAAAAAAAAAAAAAAAAAAAAAATGGTAAGAATCGTCATTAAAGGGCAATTATTCCAAGGAGACGTCGGACGATTTCCTCTATTTGTATTAATTGTAGATATTGTCTTGCTTATAATTTTTGCTTATTTAAGTTTCTAGACCATGTCGACTTATTGGTAGAACTTGTCCTGCTGATCATTTTTGCAAGTTTATGTTTCTGTATCTATTATAGTTTTCAAGATAATAGGCAAAAATGAAAAAAATGGTAAAATTTGTCATTTAAGGACAATAACTCCTATAAGAAGTCGTCTGACAATTTTGACGTATATGAACAATTGGTAGAGCTCAACATTCTGAACATTTCAGCTCTTGTCAGATTTTCTCTATCCATTACGGTTTTCAAAATGATAGAAAAAACTTGCATTTTACCCCTATGTTCTATTTTTAGCCATGGCGGCCATGTTGGTTGGCAAGCTGAGTTAACGGAAACATTTTCAAAACTAGATACCCCAATAATGCTTGTTGTTAAGTTTGGTTAAATTTGGCTCAGTATTTTTAGAAGGAAAGATTTTTGTAAAATTTAACGGACAATGACGGACGATGACGACGACGACGACGACGACGATGGACGACGTACGCCAAATGATGAGAAAAGCTCACTTGGTCCATTGGGCCAGGTGAGCTAAAAAGTAAAGGACCGCATGCGTCGACAGGATAGGCGTCTCCTGCTATGCGTGCATCGCCCGTCGTGCGAATTCACTCAGTTAAAATGTCAAAATCGTTAATAGGAACCAATCGATTAATCTAAAGTTCAGACAACTATATTGTATCTGAAGACCGCAAAATTATGTCAGTACTAATTTGGGACATAGACACATTATACAGTCAACCAGTCCGTGATGGGTTACGTAAAACTTATGTCAGTACTAATTTGGGACATAGACACATTATACAGTCAACCAGTCCGTGATGGGTTACGTAAAACTTATGTCAGTACTAATTTGGGACATAGACACATTATACAGTCAACCAGTCCGTGATGGGTTACGTAAAACTTATGTCAGTACTAATTTGGGACATAGACACATTATACAGTCAACCAGTCCGTGATGGGTTACGTAAGACTTATGTCAGTACTAATTTGGGACATAGACACATTATACAGTCAACCAGTCCGTGATGGGTTACGTAAAACTTATGTCAGTACTAATTTGGGACATAGACACATTATACAGTCAACCAGTCCGTGATGGGTTACGTAAAACTGATGTAGTGTCGATTTCAGTTGTTTTTCCTCAAAGTTCTGTCAGGAGCACAACCTTTGTAATGAAATATATAAATGTAAACATTGACGTGCATAACGTACCAATTGAGATATGTGAACGCCTTACGATTAAGCAGAGGGTATTTTACCGCGGCTGAGAAATGTGAAGTTGACAATTGGAAAGATGAAACCATCACGTTTAACAAAAGTTTCAGTTTTAAGTCGTCCATCGGTATTAATATTAAGATAAATATGAAGATATGAAGCAGACCTGATAGTTTATCGGTATATCTAATCCCTTCTGTTGACTTTCTTTAACATATAAATAATGGAAGGTGTACATACAATAACCTTGTATAAGTTCAATTTTGCAACTTTATGTTTTTTGTGTTCGATTTTGAAGGTATTTTGTTTTATTATTATTATTATTTTTTTTTTTTTTTTCAGTTCAAGAAAATATTGACATGATTTTATAAAATATGATTCAACAAGTCTAAAGCAAAAAACGACACATGTGTCACTTAATTGACCTTAAGAGCTGTAAAAAATATTCATTTTTAGCCCTTTTGCTCCTACAAATGAAGGTTTTACGTGGATACAAAATCATCACTTTGTAAATCTAAAAATAATTATTCTTGTTGTATATGGAGAAGTTATCAATATCCACCTTACATCCTTGTCGGAACAGACAACGCGTCAAATTTGTACCAATAAGTTAAAACAATAGGACGAAAGAGTGTATGTCAATAATTTAGCCCAGGAAAAATAAACAATGTAAGTGTAACGACTTGTTCACTTGCCAAGTTCTAGTACATTAATTTTATTTTATCACCAATTACAACGCTGTAACTCTACGAAACTAATATTTTTAACTCCCCAAGCAAATAGAAACTTAATCAATCTTGGATATGTTTTTAATAGCCATTTCAGATATACAGCTTCCCTTGCATAATATTACATTTTTTGCCTACACAAATATTTGCTCTTAATTTTCTCTACGAAGATTAACCTAAAAAATTGCAAACAGTAGATATGACTTAACTATCAATAAACAGTTTCAATATGAATATATGAAATATAATTCAGTGGGATACACAGTATTTATAAAAGTTGAAAACTACATTGGGCGAGAAAATTTATACATTGAACCTGTAAAAACATATGACAAATGTCCCTGTGCACAGCATATGTTCCATTAATACCCTCAATCTGGTACCGTAAAAAATTGAAAGCAAAAAGGATAAAAGATAAAAAAATGTCAATGTTCATAGTAAAAAATCAATTGATACGTTAGACATCGGATCATAAAAGCTACCCTTTCACAAGCACAATGGACAACAGTTACAATTACTAAATGTGCTTTGATGAAGAAAATAAATCCAAATTTGCACTGCTATAGGAAGGTTTTAAGATTTAAAAAAAATGAAAATAGCACGAAGTTTTAACAAATGACAAGGTCAAAGGTGCATGTGCAGCTTCCCGTAATAGGTGTAATACCACCATTGATTTTCCCCTATTAGTCTTTGTTAAATTTGCACTTTTCAAAAAATTGTGCAGAATTTATCTTTGTTTCAAATAAAGCAATATCTGGCATGAGTAAAGTTTTATCCTGTCCAGTACTATACACAGAATTTCATACAACATTTCATTGCATGTAAGAAAATAACCATCACTGGAAGTTAACCTATCAAATTTTCACCCCCTTTTTTCCTTTGTACAAGCTTTAGTAACCATGTAAAAAGTACAATCACAAAAATACTGAACTCCAAGGAAAATTCAAAAAGGAAAGTCCCTAATCAAATGGCAAAATCAAAAGCTCAAACACATCAAACGAATGGATAACAACTGTCATATTCCTGACTTGGTACAGGCATTTTCTTATGTAGAAAATGGTGGATTGAACCTGGTTTTATAGCTAGCTAAACCTCTCACTTGTATGAAAGTCGCATCAAATTCCATTATATTGACAACAATGCGTGAACATAACAAACAGACACAATAGGTAAAAATGTCAAAAATAGGGGTACAGCAGTCAACATTGTGTTATCATCTTAATCACTATAAAAACAAACAAACAGGCATACATAAAATTTAACATCCTCATTTTGCTTTATTGTTATACGATTATATTTATCTATATAAAATCCACCCATAAAGGGTGGAAGGTTTTAAGTACTGGCGTAACATCGCGCGTTTGAAATTCGCACAGGTTTCCAAAATATTCTATAGAAAAATCAATTAAAAAAAAAAAATGGTGCGTCGAAACACCAAAGATATATGTTTATGACTCAGAAATTTTTCAGTGCAATGGAATGTAGGAATAATTTCCTACAACTGTCAAATTCAAGGGAATATTTTTTTCGACCCTTTTTCGCATGCAACCGGATGTGACTTACTATGATTTGGTGGTATTACACCTCAAGTGCATCGCAAACGACGATGTCTTATTGCTAAAATTTGTTCAATTTGATCTGTTTTGTTTGTTCATGTTCCAATTTCGTGTTGGTTACCTTGTTTTTTTAGAGGTTTTTTTAAAAGACTTATTATTTTCGTTTGCTTAATAAACGAAAGTAAAGGTTTTTTATTTGTTTTTTTTTTTTTTTTTTCATTTTAAATATTTCAATAATTAAGAACCAATTCGGGATTTGGACCTGTAATTTTAATTGTTTGTTATCTGAAAAGAGTAAAAATGTTGTAACATATCCTCCAATTATAGATGCTAAACCCACTGATATGTCTACAGTATTCACTGCTATGAAGAAGTGTCTTTATATGTCGAGTGAAGCAGAACAGGCACATTCCATTCCAACATTTGATCTACAGCTCTATGCGATTGCACAGCAGGTCAAATGGTCAAGACCTGATATTTTTGAATCTCATATTCTAAGACTTAGTAGTTTTCATACTCTATAGCGTTTCATAACAGCAGTAGGAAAGTTGTGGGCAAATGGAGGTCTGCGGGATTTGTTGGTTGATCCTGGTATTAATGCTGGTAGTACAACCGAACAAAAGTTGACTAGGAAACTATTTAACAAGACTGTTAGGGGTTTCACAGTAGTTTCTGAAGCTCTAAAAATACTGTTTGGTTCTTCATTTATACACTGGTGTAGAACCGGTGATCACTTTGATATAATTTCGCATTTTTTTTTTTTTTTTTTTTAGAATGCTTTGTTGGAGTTTCACAGGAGTATTTCCAACAATTCAAGCCAAACACAAGGACTAAAGCCTAATATGAATTAGTTATTAGACGTTCAGATACAGCCTCTTATAGATTCATATAAGCAATGGGTATATGCTGCATCACCTACATTCAAATACTAGGATATGTTTCTTGAAGCTACAGAAATATTGCTGTCAATGTTAGAGCAGAACGAGAGGGTCATTGGTCACTTCATTTGAGATTGTGATCTCAAATGTTACCTTATTTTTTTGTAACCAACCGTACCAATTACTCTAGGTGGATGCCAGTTTATATACTCGATATGCTTCAATTTCCAGAGAATATTCGGTCAGCTCTTATAGGTGGCCACTTTGCTATTAGACAGACTCCGTGACATTTTAACGGTATATGGACCAACATGGCAACAGGAAAGACCGTTATAAAAGACTCGAAGGGATCAGGTGGCATTGTAAGTGTAACAAATCAGAACTCTGTACTAGTTAGATGGACACTTACCAGACATTTCCTAGCATCTCTTGTGGTGTCATGATGGAAAGGGCTGGCATTGCATATTCACACTAGGAAACAAAACCAACAGCAATGAAAAGAGATGAAGAACATGTTATTGCCATTGTGAACCATCTGAATCAAACCATGACTGATCCCTTTGATGTGGAATCCCATCCTCCATGTCTTATCAATATTTTTTTGGAATGCATTCTACAAGATATATTCAAGATTCTTTGCTCAGAGCTGTCGAAGAAGGCGTGAACATGTCTAAACATTTCATAACTAGTGCTCTTTCTGTAGGTCAATCAAGGAGTTTTTATAGTCCAATATCAAAGTCAAAACTAAAAGCGTTTGAAAAGATGACCTCAAACACAAACTTAGAATGTAAATAGGGGAAAATAATCTCAGGTCACATAAACCCAGAACTAAAATTTGGACCTCCTCATATATTGCTAAACCCCTTATTCCGTCACATTTAGAGTACGGTTTGCGAGAGGTAAATAATACATTACACCCCGTGTAATTTGAAGGGCAAATGTCAGCAGAATTCTTGCAGGATCTTGTGTGTTCATGTAAGGGAAAGTCTCCATGTAAAATAATTCATGTATTTGTTCACAACAAAAGCTTACAGGGGTCAGAATTATGCAGAAATTCCCAATCATGCACTTTGGCAGATGAAACAGAAAAACACTCTTGGCTGAATTCTGTTGTTTGAACCTCTTCGATGGTATTGCCTTAATTAATTGCAAATGTTTGCGAGGGCTTTTATGAATTACATGTATGAGCTTTTGCCAAATACGCGTTCAGGGTAGCAGGCTTCGAGCAAAAACAATATTTATCATTTTTTGCTTAGGTTGAATGTCACCAGGCAAGGTAACGTTTGTAACTTTAACAGAATATGTGTTGATCTTGGATATTAGAGCAAGATTTTTTTTACGTTTTTTACGTTTTCGAGATAATTCATTGTTTATTGATTTTAAAATATGTCTGTATCTGAAATTTAACATAAATTGCTGCATTTATCTTTAAATTCTGAAAATATAGAAGAAAACAAATGAACATTGTATTTGATCTTTGACCTTATTTTATGTAAAACTGTTACCACATTTTTTTTGACGTCATTGATATTTTAAAAGTACTTATTTCGACAAATCCAATGATATATAATATAGCTATATAGTATGTTTGACGATTGAAATATCGTACTATTAAATTTACAGTATAATAACTTTAATAATGTCATTTAAATGTTAATAGTGAATCGTATGCTTGAACAATTCCCGCGCAAATGTGTGTAATCGTGGTTAACATAAGTAACGTATCGGACGTAAGTGTATTTTAAACTATTTTTCTGTTGTTTTTTCAGATATTTAAAGCGCGTTTTATTTGCGATTTGCTTGATTTTTTAACGAAGATACATTTGATTCAGAAAAGAATGTTCTACTGGATAAAACATAGACTCTCAGTTTTATAGTGGACATGTAATACATGCTCCCTATACGTTCGATCGAACCTTTCGTCAAAATGTAAGAAAGCTCTACTTGAACATAAAACAGTATGGAAACAAAGATTTCATAGTATAACCAAATATGCAAAAAGAATTTATCATGGTATGAGACAGGCTTGCCAAACTTCCTAAGTGTTTCACCCAAATCATAATTTCTAACAATTGAAACAAACTAATGTATTCTGACGATGACACACAATAATTGCAACTGCTTCCGGTAATCACACTCTTGTTTTAATTTACATCGATGTCAATCATCCAGTTAATACGAATATTCAATACAACCCTCGGTGGTTAACGTTCCTCGCTTGTTAACTTGAAGTGGCGACCGTATTTTACCGCTGAGAAATGTGAAGTTGGAAAGATAAAATCATCACGTTTAACGAAAGTTTTAATCTGAAATCGTCCATCTGTATCAATATCAATATAAATATCAAGATATGAAGCAGACCTTTTAGTTTACCGGTATAACTTGCCCCTAATGCTGACTATCTTCAACATATTGATAATGGAAGGTGTATATCCAATAACCTCATTTAAAGTCAATTTTGTAACCTTATATGTTTGGTGTTCGATTTTGAAGGTATTTTGTTTTATTTGTTTTCCATTTGAAGATATTCTTTAAAAAAAAATTATAATTCAACAAGAAAAAGCAAAAAGACAAATGTGTCACTTTATTGACCACAAGAAATGTAAAAAATATTCATTTTAACCATTTTGTTCTCCAAATAAAGGTTTTACGTGGATATATATGAACTTATGCAAAATCTTGACTTTTAAATCTAAAAATAATTGTTCTTGTTGTATAAGGAGAAGTTATCAATATCCACCTTACATCCTTGTCGAAACTGACAATACATCAAAATTGTACCAATAACAGTAATATAAAAAGAGTGTATGTCAATAATATAGCTCAGAAAAAAACAATGAAAGTGTAACGACTTGTTCAGTTGCCAAGTTCTAGTACATTAATTTTATTTTATTTTCAATTATAACGCTGTATATCTATTAAACTAATACTTCTAGAAACTTAATCAATCATGGATATGTCTTTCAAAAGCCATTTCAGATACAAAGCTTCCCTTGCATAATATGTTACATTTTTGGCCTCCAAAAATTTATGCTCTGAATTTTCTCGATGAAGAGTAATCTTACAAAGCGCAGACAGTCGATTTGACTTAACAATCGCTTTGAGTCAATAAACAGTCTCAATATGAAGATATGAAATCGATTTCAGTGCACTACACAGTCTTGATCAAAAGTTGAAATCTATATCCATGTGTGGAGAAAATTTTACATTGAACCTGCAAAATCATATGATAAGATATCCGTGTGTTCAGCATGTGTTCCATGAGTACCCTCAATCAGGTACGTTATAGGAAAACAAGAAAAAAGAAAAAAGAAAAACAATGTTAGTGTACATCTTACAAAGTCAATTGAAGCGTTAGAGAGACACCGATTAACAAAAGCTACCCTTTCACAAGCACAATGGACAATAGTTACAATTACTAAATGTACATTGATGATAATTTTCTTTTTTTATTTCTCTCTGGATTTTGGTCTTTTGTTCCTTTTCTGATTGTTTTGCTAAGAATTTATATACATGTCAGCGACGGAACAACCTGAATTTCTCAAGTTACATCCAGGTGTACCACCTTTGTAGATACTACCTATCAAATTTATTGACAATTTATTTTCGTGCTTAATATGCATGAATTATAATAAATAATCGTTTTCCCATTCAAAATTAATCAACCAAGATATGCTGTTTGTAATATTTGGTATACGTTTTATGCTTATGTTTTTGTTCTTATCATTGCAATATCTGACTTATAACTGGTTATATAAATTTATTAAAACTATATCCTTCTCCCTTTCTTATACACCACAAACCAGTAAAAGTCTGAAATGGCCGATATCTGTACTCGACTGTACTGATTTTTACTCGACAAGTCTGAATTGGTCTTAATTTTACTAGATATTAATCGACCCAAATCTTAACCATACTTGCCATTGAAATTAGTCTAAACTGTTACTCGACCAGTCTGAAACAGTCTTAAACAATTCTCGACCAGTACTCGACCAATACTTGACCAGTTTTCTACCTATTTTTCAGTCTGAACCATACTCGACCAAAGGTCTGAACAATACTCGACCAGTCTGAACCGTACTTGACCAAATAACCTCTAATTGTTTCAATTTTAATAGTTTAAATAACTTTCTTATTAACTGACATCACAACAGCTACAATGAAGGAAAGACATATAAAACAGATTTTACATCCTTACATGTTTATCAGATTTATCAAATCGAGATACTTAAAATGATCTAATTTTAAAGTCTAAGTCTTGTTAAAAATGGTTTTCTTTTACCTAAAGCCACACATGTACTAAAACAGGTAACAAAATCTTATTAAGGTGTTTCTTGTTTGGCATTTTTTCTAAAACTTAATTCACCTAAATTCTTAAATAAAAACTACATAGGTTTCATGGTTACGAACAATATTTATATAACTGTCTTTTTAACTGAGGTAACAACAGCCAACAAAAAAATTAAAGAAATTATTAAGATTGTTCTTCTGATTAGGGGTAAACTGTAAAGTAATACCTCCTGCTTGAGGCACTCTCATTAAAAAGATCACACCGGGTCAATTGTACAACAACCTGTAAAACTTAAATCACAAGGCCTTTTAAATTCACTAGATAAGTAATACACGATTTTAAGAAATGCATGAGTTCGAATCCCGGCAAAAATTTGCTTCCGAAATTTATAGATCTAACATTGTTGGGCTGTTGTTTATACGAATTATATATATATATATAAACAAGTCTAAATTGAAAACAACGTTCAAACCTGTGATTGAATTGGATAAAACCGCCATATATATATATATATATATATATATATACGTATAGTGTTGATGATTATATTATGTTATTGTTAAATTTTGGTTTCAATGCTATATTGAATACATTTTGATTTCAAATTGTTGTTCAAATTTCTAGCCAAGGGAAATATTTGGTGTTAAAATCCGTTCCTAAATCAATGAAATATAATTATAGATAGATACAAAAATAGGTCTAGGTTGGTTAAGACTTGATCTAGTATAGTTCATACTAGGTCGAGTATGGTTCGGACTTGGTCGAGAATGGTGAAGACTATGTTGATATAAAAAGAAGATGTGGTATGATTGCCAATGAGACAACTCTTCACTAGAGACCAAATGACACAGAAATTAACAACTATATGTCACCGCACGGCCTTCAACAATGAGCAAAGTCTATACCGCATAGTCAGCTATACAAGGCCCCGAAATGACAAATGTAAAACAATTCAAACGAGAAAACTAACAGCCTAATTAATGTACACAAAATGAACGAAAACAAATATGTAAGACAGCAACAAACGACAACCACTGAATAACAGGCTCCTGACTTGGGACAGGCACATACATACAGAATGTGGCGGGGTTAAACATGTAAGCGGGATCCCAACCTCCCTAACCTGGGACAGTGGTGTAACAGTACAACATAAGAACTAAGTTCAGACAAGTATGAAATGGTTAAGTACTGGTCCAGTAAAGGTCGAGTACAAGTTCAGACTACAGTCAAGTCTTTACTGGTTTAAAGGATATATACACATGTATCCCCTCTGCGGTTGTTGTGACAAGAAAATATCGAGACATAATTTTTGAGTGGAGAATATATCTACAAAGACAATTTTTCAACCAGCAGTCTATCAATTTGGACAAATATGTATTGAGTATGCGCACATATTTTTCTCATTTTATTTCAGTCAGAAGTCGTGTCTTCTATCAAGATTGCCGTAAAAGAGAGACGTTTTATATGTTTTATATGTTATACAAGTTAACTGCTATATGAACACAACTAATGTCCAAATAAGACTTATCACCGAAATGACCTTCGGCAGCGCATGTATTCACTCTGGTTTTCAGTGTGTTTGGCGATGTTTTATTTTATTATCATTCTATTTTATTTTCAATTATAACAATGTAATTCTACGAAACTAATTTCTCCAACTCCCAAAGAAAATAGAACCCTTATCAATCTTTGATATTTCTTTTAAAAGCCATTTCTGATATACAGCTTTTTGTATAATATGTTACATTCTTGGCCATGACGTTGTGTGTCTCATCTCCTATGTTTTATCTAAGAATGCAATTAAGGTCAAGGAACAGTAAATCGGATATGTCACAGATTTTGCTAAAATTTTGCATACAACCTTGGCTCGTTGAGCTAAAACAGAAAATCGAAAAAAATAATGCATTTATCACTTTTATCATCTGAAATACTACTATTGAATAATTAAAATGGGTGAACATTTGTATAGAAAGCACATAAAATTGACTAAAACCTTCTTAAATTTGTCTTAAAATCACCAAATCTTTAATTTCTAATAAATAGATGTTTCCTAATAAACTATATGTTGTTGATACATAAAATTCTGTGTTATTGATATAAAATAATTTATATGGCCATAGACTTTGTTTTTGTCTAATAATCAATTGTTTACCTAGTTGGTAGTGAAAAACGTCAAAATTAACGTTTTACACATACAACGCGATGACGTTACGATTATTTCGACGTTTTCAGGGTTTTTTTCACATAGAACACATCTTTGAATGATGTATATTGTAAACACGAAGTCGTTGACCCTATCTTTATTTTACATTATTTAAACTGAAATGTATCAACAACATATAGTTTTTAAAGAAAATCTATGTATTAGAAATTAGACAAATTTAAGAAGGTTTTTCGCCGATTTTATGTGCTTTCTTTACAAATGTTCGACCATTTTGAGAGAGTTAATATTTCAGATGATAAAGAGATAAATGCATTATTTTTCGATTTTCAGGTGAATATAAATAAGAAGATTTGGTATGATTGCCAAAAACAGGTCTCCATCCAAGTCACAATGTATAAAAAGCTAACAATTATAGGTCAAAGTACGGCCTTCAACACGGAGCCTTGGCCCACAGCGAACAGCAAGCTATAAAGACCCCCAAAATTACTAGTGTAAAACAATTCAAACAGGATAAACCAACGGTCAAATCTATATAAAACGAGAAACGAGAAACACACCTATGAACCACATCAACAAACGACAACCACTGAACAACAGGCTCGAGGACAGGTGCATAAAATGCAGCGGGTTTAAACGTTTTAATAGGCGCCAACCTTCACCTTAATCCGAGACAGTAGTGCAACATTACAACATAAAAAGACAAACTATAAAATATCAATTGAAATGGCTTATCTCGATCAAAAAGACATTTAAACAAAAACAAATAAACATACACTGACCGAATAAGTTTGATCTATGACACAATGTAAATACAAAATTAAAACGTAGGTACCTATATAACATAGACGTTACAGGTAGTAATAAAAAAGACGTAGGAAGAGTGTCAATAAGACAACTCTTACCTGGGACAAAATGGCGTTAAATAAAACAACGAACACAGGTGAATTTAGATATAACAATTTTGTTGTTAGGAGTACGGAAGTAAACATTTTTTACAAAATTAATAAATTAGTTGTTCAGAGTAGAGAAGTGGAAATTTATAGTAAATACTTATCAAAGGTGGTACATATTGAAAATAGTGAGACGAGATATAACACAAAATAAGTAAACATTTAATAACAGAAATGCATTACAAATTGTGTCAACAGGTCAAATAAACACGAAAGTACGGTTTGAGAGTACTCGCAGTTAGCAGTTCAACGAGCGAGAGTTATAGGCAAAATTTTACTAAAATCTGTGACATAGCCCATTTACTGTAACTTTACCTTAACACTCATAAGCAGTTACAAGACAGAACTAACATCTACATGTAGCAAGACAAGGAGGTTAAACGTTGATAATTGTAGGGTTCACCTCCCAAATCTGCTATCAACGGAAGGACGCACAGACTGACAAACCGGACTAAAAATCGTATCGAAGGGAAGGACGACGTTCAGATTGACGAACCGGACAAAATTGACCTTAAAATATCTGTTAATAGAAATATTTAGTTTACACCGTGATGTCAAACATCTTTGCAAGTATAAACTTTGGAATTTTACGAATAAACATAATGCACCAAACATAATTACCACTATTGATCTTTCTTATGGTAACACCATTTTGCTAGCATTATGCTTGAGTCGAAGAACATCATTTAGCCTTAGACGTTTTAGGGATTTTCCAAGCCATTCGCAATGACGTCGAGAAGTTGGAGGTATATTACATGAAACCGATACAGAAATAGATCAATTTTTGTTCATCTGAAAAAAATATAATAAGATGCATATACACATACGATCAGCTACCACACCAGAGTTTGTTTTATTTGGAAGCCCTTTTCTGAGTAACCTTATAAAGAATCTGAAACCGTGGAATATCGTAAAACAATGAACACATAAAAGAATAGAAAAATCACTTGAATGAATTAATGCTGAACTGATTTGGAGTTATAATAGAGTTTCAATAAGATATATAAAAAATAACTCATTATTATGCAAACAAGCACGTTAAAAGAAAACTTACAAAAGAACTAAAGAATAAAATACATATTATTCATAAAGGATGTTCCCTCCTCTTGTTTTTGAATTTTTGCCTGATATTAGGAATCCTCTGGTTTTATCCATATAGTCTCGTTAAAAATTTAGTCGGCTAACCCCTACTTTCTTTTTTAAATTTTATGAGATATAGTTTAAAAAGCCATATTTGAAAATCTTATAAAATCCTTGTTATTTTTTCAATGTTTTTGAAAGGAAAAAGGTGTCAATGTTAAATGAATGAAAAATCTAGAGAGAATCATTTCCTGTCAAATTTTCAATATTTTTTTCTGCTTTTTTAGCTCTATTTGCGTACTATCAATTTATAAAAGTCTTGTTATTTTGAAATAGAGTAGCGAACATCCTTAAGAAAAATATTTGATGAAATATCGATGAAACGTTGTGATTGTTTGGAAACATTCGAAAGGACGAATATTCAACCAACATTATTTTGATTGAGTGCTCAAATGATAGAATAACCCATAGTTTATTTCTAAATGCCAAGTTGACTTACGATTCGCCTTCTTGAAGCACCATTTTGTCCCCCTTTACTCAAATCAGAACAACACTCCTTTGATAAACACGTTTCAAAAATTCAAAAAACCAGCCACATTCTTGTAATAAAAGATGGTGCATGGTATTCATCAAAAGAAAAGGCTAAATTTGTAATAAATTTACTTAAAGAACTTAACCTTGAGGCATTAGTTTTGGACGGCAATGGAGATGAATTACTGAGTAGCTGAATAGTGGCAGGTCCAGTTTGTTGTAAAAAAACATATTATTAATTTTGAAGCGGATGGTAAATAGTTATTGGAAAGACTTCCGATGGTACGTTTGTTCGCTCCCCCTTAAGTACTTCTATTGTATCCGCAACTACTCCTTGACTACTTGACAGAATTTTGTAAAACTTTCACAGAATTGCCATGGCTTTACTTCGGAGGGAGAGATACCCATTTTGTATGCATAATTGCTGCTAACTTCTGCTTACCTCTTTTCAAACAAAAAATTCTCTTAAACGGACATTATCAAGATGCTTGATTTCTTGATTGGCAACATATTTATTACGTTTGGAGGACGTGTTTTTCAACAAACAATCGATATCCCCATCGGAACCAACTGTGCCCCTCTTCTTGCCGACTTGTTCCTTTATTCCAATGAGGCTGACTTCATACAGGAACATCTTAGGATGAAAGAAAAGAAGTTACTAGTATCCTATAACTTTACTTTCCGCTATACAGATGATGTTCTCTCGCTTAATAATTCAAAATTTGGTGATTATGTTGAACGCATCTATCCCATCGAACTTGAGATTAAGGATACAACAGATACAATTAAGTCTGCCTCATATCTTGACGACCAACTAGAAATTAACAATGAGGGTTGGTTGAAAACAAAACTTTACGACAAAAGAGATGATTTCAGCTTCCTAATTGTGAACTTTCCATTTTCATGTAGCAACATTCCAGCAGCGCCTGCATACAGAGTATATATCTCCCAGTTGATACGATATTCCAGGGCTTGTATTTCCTATCATGATTTCCTTGATAGATGAATGCTGCTCACAAGGAAGCTATTAAATCAAGAGTTCCAAGTGATGAAGTTGAAATCATCCCTTCGTAAATTTTACGGACGCCATCACGAGTTGGCTGACCAATATGGAATATCCGTTTCACAGATGATCGCGGATATGTTCCAAATGTAGTAACTACAATCCCGTCCCCTTTTTCCCGAATGTGACCTACCGAATAGTTATAACCGGGTTTGTTCTAACATGAGCAACACGACTGGTGCCACATGTGGAGCAGGATCTGCTTACACTTCGAAGCACCTGAGATAACCGTTGTTCAGTCTTTAGTTTTCTTTGTTGTGTTTTGTGTACTGTTGTTTGTATTTTGGGTTGTTTGTCATTTTAATCATTGCGTTGTAAGATTATTTTCTACTTATGAGTTTGAATGTCCTTTTGGTATCTTTCGCCTCTCTTTCTCTCTTTGGTTTTGACCATAATTATGCTTGTGATTTCTCTTACCAAAGCTTATACTTTGTCATTGCTGTTTTGGAAATAATAATTTCGTATCCAAAACTCCTCTTAACCATGTTAACCCCACATTACAATTCATTTAAACTTTTCACAATCACAACCATGTACCGTTATTGTGCATACTTATTTTGTTTATTGTCACAATCGTTTGTCCAAATATAAACAAAAACAAACAAGGACGATCAACAACGAACAAGTCATGCTCAAAACATCCTGACTTGTGGTTGGGTTTTATGGGAATACTATGAGACTACCAAAGAAGTGAGATGTTTAGCTAGCTATAAAACCAGGTTGTTTCTTCAATTTTCTACATAACTAGAGAAATGCCTCTTCCAATCCACGAATAGTACAGTTATGTTCTATTCGATGGATGTGTTTGAGCTTTTGATTTTGGCATTTGATAAGGGATTTTTCGTTTTGAATATTCCTTTGAGTTCGGTATTTTTGTTATTTTACTTTTTAACAAGTTTGATGTGCGCAAAAGCAATGAATCAATTCATTCATACAAAATATGAACTATGTTCGGTAGAACTATGCGTCCGTGCATGGAAGCATTATATTGACAGGAACTTCTACAACCCGACTTCAAACGTTTCGTCTGCGACGCCGGGCGCAATTTAATGGCATGTTAATTAACTTGAAACATGGCACGTTATTTACACAACTCCGTGTGGCACCCTACAATATTGTCATTCTCAGTTGCTTTCGCGATTACGGAAATAAACGAAGAAATCGAAAGTTGTAATAAATTGTAAGGAATCAGGAATCGGCAAACCTCGGCAGGATCCGTTATCCTACATCTGCCTATGTGTGCCGATCGATAAATTGATGGATTTGTGCGAGACATCATTAAATCTGGAAAAATATTGTCGATGGAAATTTGTACCATGTATTGAATAAAAACACCATGTTTATCGATTTATTTTTAGGTAGAAATTGCACTATGTATATATAGGTTTGAACGTTGTTTTCAATTTAGACTTGTATATATATATATATATATATATATATATATATATATATGGAAGTCTATAAAAGGACCAACCAGCAAATTTACTCTGTACCGGATCGTCTAGAATAGACGAAACTGTGCAGATAAGGAAAAAATTATATAAGTCTAAAAATTTGCACTACGATATTAATATAAGATGGTATTATACGAAGATGTTGTTATTAAATCGTGTTGACAAATATTTCGGCTTAACAAATAGCCTTCGTCGGTGTCAATGATTTTAACAATACTTTTGTAGGTTAAAATAGATCAGTAATACAGGTAAGTTTTAATCTATTGATTTTAATCCATAATCTCGAACATCATAATATAAACAAAACTCGATACTCTAATATACGTGACTGTGTATATTTACATTCCAAAATGAGTGAAAACAAAACTTAGTATTTCTTATTGATGCCGTTTGGATGATGTACATTTAGTTCCTTTATCCAAAAGCTTTCCCGAACCTGTCGCTGGGCATCACTCCAGTGAATGTTCTGTTCAATCACTAGGATTTTCATGCGATTAAAGTCATCAAGTTTGTGACCTGATTGTCTGAAATGCTGAGAAACTGGGAGAAGTGGCTTCTTAGAGATATCACTCCTATGGCCATTGAGGCGTTTGTGGAAAGGCTGCTTTGACTCACAAACATATTGGAGGCCACAAACCGAACATTCCAGTATGTAAATAACGTTCATACTTTTGCAAGTAACATTGCAAAATATCTTATAGTTATTTTCGGTTGCCTTACTGTGAAATGTTGATGAATGCTGCATCTGTAGGCAGCATTTGCAGCGTTTTTCTTCACACGAACGACATTCTCCAGAAGTACTTCTATTATCAGACACTTCTGCCCGCACTAGCAGGTTCCGCAGACTGTTGGGTTGCCTAAAAGCTATCATTGGAGGCTCAGGAAAAATCTTGGATAGTTTGGAATTCTTTTCAACTGTTTTCCAATGCTCACGAATGACACTAAAGCTGATTTTGAGGGATGGGTGGTAAGTGAGAACACATGGAGTCCTTTTATTTTTCTTTTTATCTTTGTATTCTAAAAGTTTACTCCTAGGAATTGATTCCGCTTTCTGAAAACTTTTTGATATTTCTGTGTTTGTATCCCTTCTCTTCAAGCGGGTTTCAAGTTGACGTAATTGTTTTTGGTTGTTTCTGTGTTGGATCATATTCGCTTGACTCTTAGTTCCTGATTGTACAGGATGCTCTTAGTCAGATGAGGAGGATGGCAACTTTTAGGGACAGATATTGATGAGTGTCAATAGGTTTAGAATATAGATCTGTGGATATGATGCCATCTGTGAGCGAGCTGGAAGTATCGAGGAAGGCGATTTTGGATTTAGATTTCTCATGAGTAAATTTGATACTTGGATGTATGTTGTTGGCATTAGTGATGAAAGTATCTAAATTCTCGTCACTTTTATTCCATTTCATATCCACATCATCTATAAATCTAAACCAGGAAAGCGGTTTTTCGATGGAAGATTCAGTGAGTTGTTTTCTAATTTGCCCATGAATATGTTGGCATATGATGGAGCCGTTTTGGTGCCCATAGCAGTTCCATTAACTTGCAAATAATGATCTCCATCAAAAGTGAAGTTGTTTTTCTTTAGTACCAGCGTGAGCATTTTGACCAGGCATTCAGTAGGTCGATGTTTCACTGGTCTGGAATTCCAAACTTCTTTACATGCATCAATGTCATCTCCATGTGGAATATTTGTGTAGAGGGAGGTGACATCCATAGAAACAAGTGTCATGTCGAATATATATATATATAAACAAGTCTAAATTGAAAACAACGTTCAAGCCTATGATTGCGTTGGATAAAACCGCAATTTTATACGTGTGCATGCAAAACAAATTTCTTGGTAGAGGGTCTAAATACAGCACAAACAACATTTTCCAAAAGACCAAAAAGTAAAAAGTATATTTTAACAAAACGCATTTGACTAGTAGATCGAACAACTGATGTTCTTAAACCCTGCTTACTACCATGGCAATTGCCAATAAAACGGATCACCAGATGTAAAAAATGGATATTAATTATTAATTTAATACCAAACAGTAAACAATAAACTTGCGGAAAAGATGGATACCGCAAACATAAGGTGCAAAATTTGGTACACCATATCCGGATTTCGACAATTTATGTTTCTTCATTGATGTTAGGAATCGAAAGGGTATTTGGAAGGCCATATAGTTTACCTCAATCTAGGATAGACTCTAGAATTTTGAAGAGTCGAAATAGGATGAACGGATCATATAAACCGGAAGGCAAATATAATACAAGCCCAAACGAAAAAATATAAACAAGTCTAAATTGAAAACAACGTTCAAACCTATTATTGCATTTGATAAAACCGCAATTTTAGACGTGTGCATGCAAAAAAATTTCTTGTTAGAGGGTCTAAATACAGCACAAACAACATTTTCAAAAGACCAAAAAGTGAAAAAGTATATTTTAACAAAACGCATTTGACTAGCAGGTCGAACAACGGATGTTCTTAAACCCTGCTGACTGCCATAGGCGATTGCCAAATAAACGGATCACCAGATGTAACAAAATGGAACTTAACTATTAATTTAATACCAAACAGAAAACAACAAACTTGGGAAAAAGATGGTATACCGCAAACAAAAGGTGCAAAAATTAGTACACCATATCCGGATCTCGACAATTTATGTCTCTTCAGTGATGTTAGGAATCGAAACGGTATTTGGAAGGCCATATAATTTACCTCAATTAAGGATTGACTCTTGAATTTTGAAGAGCCGAAATAGGATGAACGGATCATATAAACCCGAGGAATAATATAATAAAAGCCCAAACGAAAAATATAAACAAGTCTAAATTGAAAACAACGTGCAAACCTATAATTGCGTTGGATAAAACCGCAATTTTATACGTGTGCATGCAAAACAAATTTCTTGATAGAGGGTGTAAATACAGCACAAACAACATTTTCCAAAAGACCAAAAAAATGAAAAAGTATATTTTAACAAAACGCATTTGACTAGCAGATCGAACAACGGATGTTCTTAAACCCTGCTGACTGCCATAGGCGATATATATCGCAAGTTGTGATAAATTACTTTGGCCTTAGAACACAGTTATTTCGTAGTGCATTTCGTTTACTCTTGCTCTTCCTCAAAAAGATTTTTACAGTGTAGTGTTCTACTTTTGGGACAAATGATATCAGAAATATTGAAAAGTCTACAAGTTCTAACTCAAAATATGGACACTTCTATGTTAAGGGGGTCAATAATTCAGTTTGACAGCTTCAGACAAACTAATTTTTGACCTTTTTTAACTGGACCAAATCACTACTTTACGTAAAAAATCATCACCCAAATTTTTTAACATGTAATTTCCTCCCCATACTTAAGATTTCATGCATAGAATATAAAGAAATAAATTTGGAATGTGTATGAAAAAAATTTGCAAGTTAAACACTGTCCATACTAGGGACTATATTTGTAGACAACAGAAATCAAAGGACGATAACTGTGTCCTCGGACCTTCTGTTTGTTTAACGTCTAGTGGCATACATTTCATGCATATTTAAGACGATTGTAAAATGATTGTTCTGATTAAAATAAAAAATAAAAGAGATTTTGAATAGATGAAAGAATTAGAAAGCTTCGCTCGAAATCCAGTTTGAGATTATTGGTTGATAAACGAATGTTTCCACTGAACCTCGATGTGTTGACATTGTTTAAGTACTGTAACTGTAAAGGTATATTTACTAGTATCATTTGGACAGAAAGTGATAAAATATTTTATGAGAATTAGATCGTTTAGCCATTCCATAACATTTTATATGTCTTCGTTTTTTCTCTCAAATTGATAAATACGAGTCAAATCATAAGTCATGATTGGCACATTCATAAATCTAATAATAGAAATACTGACACCGGCTGTATATTATCGGACAAAATTCGTTAAAATACAAATTTTATAGCAGTTTTGAATTCTTAACATGAAAAAAAAAATTAAAACGCACATATATATATATATATATATATATATATATGTAAATAACGAGGATGGTCTTTTTTTTTTTTTTAACTATATTTGATATATATAAACTGAAATTTTCTACTTTCCTGTGTAATCCTGGCCCTTTACTATATATATAAATCGATTCGCCACAGTGTATAGTTATATCAGGATAATTTCCGTGACTCAGCAGTAACCGGAACATACCCTTATGACAGTTTGAACTTAACTCCTGAAGAAATTAAATTATGTCACTTACTATTTTTGAACGTTGCAGTATAATTAATTCTGGGCCGATTTTCAGTTTGTATGCATCAGTCGATTTTGTTATATAAGTTGTTTGTGTATTAAGGTCAACCGACGTGATTGAAACAAGCAAAGGTGTTTTCCGACAAGTATTGATGTTAACCTGTCTCGATGAAAACCACGTGATTGATAAAAAGTATCTCTGGTCAATTTATGATGGCGGCATCGCAGATAGTCACAAAAGGAAATTAACGATAGCGTACTAATTAGACAGTTTCCATATCTTTTCCACAGTGCTACCCGTATTATAAATAAGTGCTAAATATTCGTTGTAGTTCCTGTAAATATAATACTTCCATGGTACGAGTGAGTGTACAGCCTTATTTCATAACATGAACTCTGTCACTTTTTATTATAGTTGTAAATTTGACTCATCGCAAACTTTATCAGTTAAGATTTTCATAACTCTACTAAATCAATTATGGTCTAATTCGAAACATTGACTACAAATTGGATATTATTAGGGGAGATCACCAGCATCGGTAGTAAATCACACTAAAACATGCGGTTTTTGCTTTGCTTACATCGAATGTACGGATTTACCTATATCAATATGCTTTTCTTAATACAATGTAATAGTCGCTATTCTATTAGCTGGTCGAGTTGAAGCGTTGTATGAGTATTGAGTAAAACGCATTTTACAATAGATTGATGACAAAGTGTTTTGAACAGTTTTAACGTCAATAGTATGTACTTGGATTTATGATAGGAATGTAAACCATACACAAAATAAAAGATTTCCGAGCTAACAAATCCTGTTTATATGTAACAGTCAGGAACTCTCGAGACATCAAGATCGTCCATTCGTATTTTTTTACCATCACTGGTTTTAGAAAGTGAAAAAAAAATACTTTCAGTTTTTATATTCAAAGAATGAGAAATATTAATGTATTTTCTGTATTTAAAACAGAGCTTAGAAATGGGCTTATTCTACAAAACAAATATTTTAACACTGAAAGAAAAGGTATATTAGAAAAATATTTAGTTGTATTTTAATTATATGATCTGTCAGCATGGTTAATAATGTTAACTTTGTGTATTAATTGATTTATTATCTAATTTTGTATATTTATTTAACTTACATACATGATGTACATTGCAATATTTATATAATCTGGCAAGATATATGTACACAGCACAATTGTTTTCGATTACAGTATGACTATCAATCTTTCAAATATAACTTACTTACCTGAATAATAATGTAGATAATGCTAATATTCAATCTATTCCAATATTGATTAAAATAACCGTTATCCGGAAACACATGGAAATTGATAATAGGTTATAAACCATCCCAATCTCGGATAAGCTATGAAATTCCGATAATAACGCCAGATGATATAAATACTTTATTATAATATAATAGCATTATTTATCTATTGATGTTATATTAATATTTTTGTAAACGACTAACAATATGCAGTTTATCTACCTGAAGATTCCCTGAACTTCTGTTACTAATGAAACAGGACCTTCACTGAGATAGCTGTGTCAGTGGAGTAATTGTTAACAGCGTGTGCAAAACAGTTGTTGAATAAAAAAAAAAAAAACAAAGAATGAGAAATGCAGAAATTTCATTGAATATCATTTGAAAAGTCTTTTCTGAAGACCCAATTGGAACCATGTTTTCTCCTTTATAATTGAGGTTTACATATGAAACAATACTGCTGCCTTTTTTCAGCTGACTTTCGTTTCAATTACTGTACATGCTAAGCACATACCCAACCCATGTATAACAAAGGTCCAATAAGAGGTGTCAGACACCCAATTCACTCCCTCCAACTTAGAACGTATGTAAAATTAGTCCTTCTCTGACAAAAAATAGTGCTTTTGATGTCATTGTTTATTTAAACTAATCAACGAGTTTGCAGAAATGAAACCTTTGGTGAAAGAGAAATATATTTAGATCATTTTGAGCTAAAATTTACTTGCCTATGAGTTTGCATTAAAAATTGAGGATTAATGCGCTACATAGTATACTAATGTAAGATTTCAAGAAAAGCATGAGTCAATTTTAGTAGTACTTGTGTTCCGAAGGGCAGTTCTTTCTTACAAGACTTTTAACATTGGTTGAAAATTGGCATGTATAAAGGTGATACATGTACAATTCAGGATATACCTGGTTTCTATGAAGTTAAACTTAAGGTAAAATATATAGAAAGCTGTGATGTTTTAGATCTTATGTCAACAACACTGATCTAAACTGACTGCTTAAATATTTTTCCGTATATAATTTTTTTAAACAAAAAAAAAAAAAAATTATTTAATTTTTGGTCTAAATCTTACCTAATGCCCCTTTAGACTTACAGAGCTTTATCTTCAATAGTAGACTAGATCAAAATGAGATAACCAGTTCAAGTCGGAGGAAATCATTTACGTGTCTATATACCACAAAAACGATTATCTTTTTTATTCATGAAGTACATAGAAATAATTCATGAAAATTGTAGAGAGATTGTTTTCGGTTCTACAGTTAGGAGATAACTGTATTGTATTTGAGCTCCGACGGCATCAATTGGTAATTTGATGGTCGCAAATTAAGTTTACTGGCAACGCGTTAGCGGAGCCAGTAAACGGGTATTTGCGACCATCAAATCACCAATTGATGCCGTCGGAGCTTGAAATACAATATTGTTATCTCAATTCTAATGAAACTGACAGATAACAACGTCAAATCATACATTTAAAATCTGTCATACGTTGTCTGTGCATGCGCATGCGCGTACGTTTACATAGCATCAATTATGAATTGATTCCATGAAAATTGGTTATCCAATCAAATGAACGTTACAAAAGATGTTGCATTAGAATTAGACATTTAAGGTTCATTAGCCATCTCACTGTAGAAATCAGTTCATCATGTTCATTATGACTTTTCTTTGCTAAATCAAATACTTTACTGTTATTAGTATGATTAGGTAATAATGATATGACATTTACATAACATGTCTCTATTCAGATATAATGATGAAAGCATTACATTTATATATAAGCAATTTGTTGAAGTTCCCCTGTTTACTGTACGTTGTCAAAGTTGCCAAAATTGAATGATACGTTAAAGATTCACTAATAAAATCAAATTAACTTGTCGCACTCACATAGGAATATTGAGAAACTTCACAAGCAAAGTGAATAAAAATCATAATTTATAAAGCACATCGTTCTGAAATATGCTCCTCTGGCTTACATCGTTATTTCTTTTGCTTTGCAACTGTTTCGATTCGAGCGCCCCTGAAGAGTCTTATGTAGACGAAACGCGTGTCTGGCGTACCAAATTATCAGCCTAGTATCTTTAATAAGTTTTGTACTCCCTTTAAAATTGTTTAGGTATCTTATACATGTTATGGATAATAAATTCGTCAACATATGGTAAAAAAGAGAATATATAGCTTGATAGACACTTTCCTCTTTTTCCATTTGTATAGTTAAAGGCTCATGTTGACTGGTCAGTGACACCATTCGACATTATTTTGAACCTTAATATCATTATGCAGATTTATATAAAAAAATTCAAGAACTGACTCTTACAGTTATAAATATTCGCTATGTCAACCATCTGATTTGTATATTGATTTTTCTTTTTTTTTTTTTTTTTGGTCCTTGGACCCTTTTCTAATTAAGCTTTACCCCATACCTCCTTTTATTCATATAAAGCGAAACACAACAGCCTATTATTTATAGGATTATAATATGACGTTCTTCTTTCGCTTTGGAAACAGTGCCATGTTCTAATTGCAATAGAACAATTGCAATAGAACATGGGCGGCACGTGATTGACGTCACAATTGAAATTGCAATGTCAGTTGTATTTTGAACAACGCCGGAGATCAAAATGGACATTTGTGTTGGTGTTGCTCTCTGGGAAATTAAATAAAATCATTCTAAAAGTAAGTTTATATGAATCTGTTCATTTTTATCGTGAAACTGATGATTTTCTTTGTCGTTTTGGCTTCATGAAATCAAAATGTCTGCCGTTCGAACGTTCATTAAGGGTCCGCTTTGAAGTGCAAAAATTCAAAATTTTCCTGCTTACGCTCAGTTTAAAGATATTGACAAATATATTGCCTACCCATGTATAAATGAGCTTGGAATATGGCATTGAAAGCACGATAGAAGGTTTCAGCGAAAACATTGACCCTCGAAAATGTTATAACAAGGAGTTTATTTTATTTGAACATGTTCAGACCCCGAGGTTACCCTGCGGCATACCAGCAAGTGCAAATTTCTCCGTCTGAGACATTCGGTTAGAAAAGCAACGTTCTCACTCACATAACGTTAATGAGCCCTTGTCACCACTACTTGAGCGGTCAGTTGATAGTGAAAGTTATCCAAAATAGAAGGAAAAATGACAGTAGATAGTATGGTGTGTACCCAACCCTGCTTTGCTGCTTGTTATTACCTTTGAAATAAGATCACAATATTTTTACTGAATAGACCAGAAACACTGTTCAATGTTATAAAGTATGCTCTGCTTGCCAAATAATCCCAACAAACAAAGAAAAAACTCTTATTTACTTAAACCATTGTCGTGACGTCAGTCTATTCATTTACCGTGGATTTTGTTTCTAGAATCAACGCTTCCTAAATCTGTGGCTAAAATGGACTCACCAAATTATATTCAACTGTTTCTTTTGTTTCTAATTTCATTAAGTTTGAATTGGCTAATTTACTGATTTCTGTTCACTAATGGAATTAATTTGAAAACTTTGTAATTTTTATATATTCCTTCACTGGGACTCGAACCCCTCGTTGAAATCTGTTATGTGTGTTCACATATTTGAAAAGAAAATGATTACATTCAATTTGTCAATTTTTGTTTTATAGATATAGTATGCTTTCATCTGCTTTACTACATATCTTCACAAATGTTTATTCGCAAATCGCTATGCGAGAACAATCGTGATGTGCCTACAATAAGGCTTCTTGCTAAAAATTTCCAATGCATACTTATTATATATACTTAGAGATAAGTTCGATATGTCTTATTTTGTAAATTATGGATGATATCCAGATGCCTGATAATTTAAAGACAGACGTGTTATGATTTATCAATGCATCGTTGAACATGATAACATGGTTATTTAAACTCACTCACAAACCTTCTAATTACGAAAAGGCTTTAATTTTGAAAAGATATCAACACAATAGTTTAAGTTAGAGATACAATGGATAAGCGTTGATTCATGAAAACCAAACCATTCGCACTCCGGGCTCATGGTTTCTTTTTCAAGAATCAACGCTTATTCATTGTATATATAGTACATAATGTGTTATGTTTACATGCTTTCGTCAATACAAGTGATAAGAGTTTTAATGGATTACGCAGCCTCTGTTGTTATTACTCTACCGTTGTCAAATTTGAAATATTTACAAACTTAGATCGGTCAGTGCTGTTTATTTGGAATGTTTATTCACGCAATCGTTCTTGTAACATCGTAACTGTCGTCACCTTTTAAATTTTAGAATTGTGCCAGCTCATATCGCACATTACTATTTTTATTTGAAGCATATCTTTGCAGTCTCTGTTGTAAATAGCTATATAACCTATGTCATGTTTAAAATTTTTAGAATTGTACAAGCGTCTAAACTATGATGTTCGGTTTAACTGTTTTATTGTATAAATTTCAAGATTGTTATAGTTTAATCAAAGTAGATTGATATGATTCATTTGACATCCATGATCATATGATCATAATCATACTGATGAAGGATATCTGTTATCCGAAATATTTATAAATAATTACATTTATAGTTTTCTTTTTTGTTATTGGTGTTGTTTTGTACACTTTTCAGGCGCTATATATATATATATATATATATATATATATATATATATATATATACAAGTCTAAATTGAAAACAACGTTCAAACCTATTATTGCGTTGGATAAAACCGCAATTTTATACGTGTGCATGCAAAACAAATTTCTTGGTAAAGGGTCTAAATACAGCATAAACAACATTTTCCAAAAGACCAAAAAGTGAAAAGTATATTTTAACAAAACGCATTTGACTAGCAGGTCGAACAACAGACGTTCTTAAACCCTGCTGACTGCCATGGCGATTGCAAAAAAAAAACGGATCACCAGATGTAAAAAATGGATCTTAATTATTAATTTAATACCAAACAGAAAACAATAAACTTGCGGAAAGATGGATACCGCAAACATAAGGTGCAAAATTTGTACACCATATCCGGATTTCGACAATTAATGTCTCTTCAGTGATGTCAGGAATCGAAAGGGTATTTGGAAGGCCATATAATTTACCTTAATTTTGGATTGACTCTTGAATTTTGAAGAGTCGAAATAGGATGAACGGATTATATAAACCCGAAGGCAAATATAATACAAGCCCAAACGAAAAATATAAACAAGTCTATATTGAAAACAGCGTTCAAACCTATTATTGCGTTGGATAAAACCGCAATTTTATACTTTGCATGCAAAACAAATTTCTTGGTAGAGGGGTCTAAATACAGCACAAACAACATTTTCCAAAAGACCAAAAAGTAAAAAGTATATTTTAACTAAACGCATTTGACTAGCAGGTCGAACAACAGATGTTCTTAAACGCTGCTGACTGCCATGGACGATATATATATCGCAACTTGTGATAAATTACTTTGGCCCGAGAACACAGTTATTTCGTAGTGCATTTCATTTAGACAATAAATTCAAATTAAAAAATCGCACTTGCTCTTCCTCAAAAAGATTTTTACAGTGTAGTGTTCTACAAAATTATATCAGAGATATTGAAAGTCTACAAGTTCTAACTCAAAATATGTACACTTCTATGTTAAGGGGGTCTATAATTCAGTTTGACAGCTTCAGACAAACTAATTTTGACCTTTTTTAACTGGACCAAATCACTACTTTACGTAAAAAATCATCACCCAAATTTTTGAACATGTAATTTCATCCCCATACTTAATATTTAATGCATAGAATATAATGGAATGAATTTGGAATGTGTATGAAAAAAATTTGCAAGTTATACACTGTCCATTATAAGGACTATATTTGTAGACAACAGAAATCAAAGGACGATACCTGTGTCCTCGGACCTTCTGTTTGTTTAACGTCCAGTGGCATACATTTCATGCATATCTAAGACGATTTTAAAATGATTGTTCTGATGAAAATAAAAAATAAAAGAGATTTTGAATATATGAAAGAATTAGAAAACTTTGCTCGAAATCCAGGGTAAAATTATTGATTGATAAACGAATGTTTCCGCTGAACCCCGATGTGTTGACATTGTTTAAGTACTGTAACTGTAAAGTAATATTTACTAGTATCATTTAGACAGGGAATTAGATCGTTTAGCCATTCCATAACATTTTATATGTCTTCGTTTTTTCTCTCAAATTGATAAATACGGGTCAAATCTTAAGTCATGATTGGCACATTCATAAATTTAATAATAGAAATACTGACACCGGCTGTATATTATCGGACAACATTCGTTAAAATACAAATTTTATAGCAGTTTTGAATTCTTAACATGAAAAAATAAAACGCACATATATATATATGTAAATAACGAGGAGGGTTTTTATATATATATATATATATATATATATAAACTGAAATTTTCTACTTTCCTTGGTAATCCTGGCCCTTTACTATATATATAAATCGATTCGCCACAGTGTATATTTATATCAGAATAATTTCCGTGACTCAGCAGAAACATACCCTTATGACAGTTTGAACTTAACTCCTGCAGAAATTAAATTATTTCACTTACTATTTTAAAACGTTGCAGTATAATTAATTCTGGGCCGATTATTAGTTTGTATGCATCAGTCGATTTTGTTATATAAGTTGTTTGTGAATTCAGGTCAACCGACGTGATTGAAACAAGCAAAGGTGTTTTCCGACAAGTATTGATGTTAACCTGTCTCGATGAAAACCACGTGATTGATAAGAAGTATCTCTGGTCAATTTATGATGGCGGCATCGCAGATAGTCACAAAAGGAAATTAACGATAGCGTACTAATTAGACAGTTTCCATATCTTTTCTACAGTGCTACCCGGATTATAAATAAGTGCTAAATATTCGTTGTAGTTCCTGTAAATATAATACTTTCATGGTACGAGCGAGTGTTCAGCCTTATTTCATAACATGAACTCTGTCACTTTTTATTATAGTTGTAAATTTGACTCATCGCAAACTTTATCAGTTAAGATTTTCACAACTGTACTAAATCAATTATGGTCTAATTCGAAACATTGACTACAAATTGAATATTATTAGGGGAGATCACCAGCATCGGTAGTAAATCACACTAAAACATGCGGTTTTTGCTTTGCTTACATCGAATGTACGGATTTACCTATATCAATATGCCTTTCTTAATACAATGTACAGTCCGTGTAACGTAAAGTTAACAATACGAACGATGCCCGAATCATGTACGGACGATGCCCGAACGATGTACGTACGCTTCCCGAACGGTGTACGAATGCAAACGAAACGCTGACCGAACGTTGTACGGACGCTGAACGAATGATGTACGAACGAAACCATGTACCATTAACCATACCATAAACGATAACATAAGCGCCCTTTTATCGTACATCGTATGGTTTTGCTTACATCGTTTCGTTCAGCGTATACCGTATCGTTTAGCGTACATCGTTTCTTTAGCGTATATCGTATGGTTTAGCGTACATCGTTTCTTGGCGTGCATAGTTTCGTTTAGTGTATATGTTTATTCAAAATATAAAACATGAATTGTTCTGTTAAATCTTTTTATATAGGTGATGATAGGCGTAAATTTAGATTGGATGCATATTTCAGTTTTTAATCAATCATTAGATAAATTATAATTTAATCTGACTCGATGTTGATCCAAAATAATTTACATAAAAAGTTTGAAAAATAAACATGATAAACACTGAAATAAATTTAAACAAATTAAAAGATACGATTATGAATTTAGTTAGCCGTGGAAATACGTACTTGGTGAATGTGCGGGTAAACTGCAGCCTGCATGGTTTTCAGTCAACATTTTTTGAAAATAACCTAAGGTATTAACATTTTTTTTTTTACCTAAATGAACAATTTATTTAGATGGAATTCGGAATTAATCTTATGTTCTTACAAAAGTATATTCGGGGTCTTAAGGTTGACCTTTTGTTCAAAAGGTTTGTTAATTATTTTTATGTATTCTCTTTTATCGCATGTATTTTAACATCGACTGAATAATAGTTAACAAAGGTACCAGGCTTACAAATGAAGAGCATTGAGGACCTAAAATTCCAAAAAAGTTGTGCCAAATACGACTAAGGAAATCTATGTCTGGGATAAGAAAATCATTAGTATTTTGAAAAATTCTTACTTTTGTAAACAGGAAATTTATAAAAATGACCATATAATTGATATTCATATCAACACCGAAGTGCTGACTACTGGGCTGGTGATGCCTTCGGGGACGAAACGTCCACCAGCAGTGGCATCGACCCAGTGGTGTAAATAGTTATCAAAGGTACCAGGCTTATAATTTAATACGCCAGACGCGCGTTTCGTCTTCATAAGACTCATCAGTGACGCTCAGAATAACAGTTTTATCTATATATCATAATTAAACCATTTTTTTAGATTATAGATATATTTTTTATTCATCTATCAAATCAGTCGAAAAAAAACAAATATTCGAGAAATTTCAAATGGAAACAATTACCGGTTATTTGCCTCATCAACCCGAAACATAAATCCCTACCAATGTACAAACAATTACGTATTATTTTTACTACTAATGCACTTGACTTTAGACAATCATCAAAAAAGAGCGTGTCCGGCAAAATGAAACATTTCTAATTCGTAAGTGATATTATAATTTAGCGTTTTCATTTTTATATTTTCTAACAACAAAAAAACTAGACCATTCCCTCTATTCTTTAATTTTTTTAAGACCATTTTCCTCTATTCTTTATTTTGCCCGTTATACTCTATTCTTATTTTATATTTTATTTTCTTTATTTTCCTGTATCTATATACCTCCTTTATTCGGAGCAACCCCACCCTATATATACATATGATACACAGGGTCTATAGATCATCGCTTGTGCCGTGATACACATGTTTGCATAACAAAGGATGTCCTTGTTCATATTTATAACAAGGATGTCCTTGTTCATATTTATAACATTTTAAATGTCCTCCTAATAATACATCTAATAGTTGCCACTGGACGTCAAACAGCTAACTATAAATTCATCCGTCATCTTCTTAGTTTTGTTATAATGTGTAAATCAAACAACATGATGAAACAATTGAAGATTTTCACTGATGAAATAATGAGAAATAATTGTAAACAAAACCACTCAATCACATCCCTACGCCACAAAATTTAGCCATTTCACATGTAATTAAATTATTTTCATTAATTTATTTCAAAATAATTTTATATAATTTTGAAATCAAACGGTCATTTTACTAATTTGCCAAAAAAAAAAAAACAACCAACCAAACAGTTATTTTCATTCCTTTTTTTTTAAACAGATCGATTGTTTTTCAATGGTCGGTGCCTGACAGCATTTATAAAATCTATCACCATGTTTGCCAGTAAGAAAGCTTCATAGAACAGGAAAACAACAATGTCTTATAGAAATACTTCCAGGCCCTATTTTCCAATTTCGGTAACTCCTGAATACTGATTTGTACCCATCAAGCATTTGGGATTAATAACAAATCTATGGTAGTCTCTTTTTCTTTACTCTCAAAGTATTCGACTAAATCATGTTTTACTTATGAAAATTGCTTATTGCTGACAAATGTAAAATATTGATCCCTAGATTTTCAATTGTTTAGTTGTTGGGTTACTGTCTGATCTCGCAAACCTGACATTTAATTGTCATTATTTTTTGCATCCAATTGCACCAATTTATTAAAAAGATATTAATGCGACACCGTACGAGAGTTGTTACTTTACATAAACTACTAGTATATTTTTTTTTTTCTATAACGAAATACGAAACCACTTCTCGCAATTCGCCTTGGAGTAATTGTGCTTCTCTTTTGACAAAATATGGCCTTGTCTCAAAAACAAAAAAAATACAATATAATATAGAGTAATATATAAAACTGGACTAGAGTAAAGAGTTTGAAAGTAGGAATTCTGAATTTGAATTGAATGTTCTAAATCTTTGTGTATTTCTGATAAATGATTGTACAGACTCAAAAATTTCTTTGTTTTTGCTGAAATGAAAGGTCAACGTCACCAGCCAATATGGATATAGTAGATCTTTCTAATTTTGAAAACAATATTTCTCTTGCTTCATTGTGAAAAGGGCATTAAAAATAGTGAATACTATCCTCAACAGGATGACCACAGCTGCATTTGGTTTAATATTAACAAGGTTTAAATCTGCATTTGAAGAACTGCACATATATCTCAAGCGTGTACATGTATCAATGATATTAAGATTTCTATCACCACAACTAAAATAGGAAGTGCGTACTGTGAATAAATACTCAGTTAACTATTGTTGTACTCAATCTTACTAAAGTTTTCTTTATTATATTTAATAAATATGTATCCTAGATACGATAATGTAGTTTTCTTTTTTATATTACACCTGATCATCTATGATGGGAAAATGTCTAATGAGAGAATTTAACCATAGACTGAATAACGTAGAAATGACCAATTAAAGGTCACTGTGCGGCCTTCAACAATGAGCAAAATCCATACAGCATAGTAAGATATACAAGGCTCCGAAAGGACAAATATAAAATACACTAAACGTCTTCTCAGCGGTTGCAAAGTACTTTTTCTAAATCAATTAAGTTTTGAATCAGGATAACACAGTCTCAATAGTATACAGTAAATAGCCTTTCATGTTAAAAGACAATGTCATAATACTATGACAATGTCATTTACGTTGTTCAAACATCACGGCACGTCAAACTTTGTTCAACAGAAAAGATGATTGGACATTCGTGAAAATGTGTCACGCCCTCATGAATTGGCGTACGTCCTATCAAATACCTTCAGAAAGCTTCCATTGAAATAATTTTACACACAAGTAATTGTGTATTATATTTTCTTAACAAAACAAAAAAAAATGTATTTTGCGTTAAATGTGCAATAAAGCCACGGATTCGTAATCTTCAAAAATAGTTCACAAACGGTTGATAAAATGTGGAGAGTCTAAAAAGAAAGATAACAATTATGTTAAGTCGACCTCATATCTTGACTTACATCTAGAAATTGACAATGAGGGTCGGTTGAAAACAAAACTTTACGACAAAAGAGATGATTTCAGCTTCCCAATTGTGAACTTTCCATTTCTATGTAGCAACATTCCAGCAGCTTCTGCATACGGAGTATATATCTCCCAATTGATACGATATTCCCGGGCTTGTGTTTCCTATCATGATTTCCTTGATAGAGGATTGCTGCTCACAAGGAAGCTATGAAACCAAGAGTTCCAAATGGTGAAGTTGAAATCATCCCTTCGTAAATTTTACGGACGCCATCACGAGTTGGTTGACCGTTATGGAATAACCGTTTCACAGATGATATCGGATATGTTCCTTATGTCGTAACTACAATACCCTTCCCTTTTCACGAATGTGACTTACCGAATTAGACTATTTACCGGATTTGTAATAACATAAGCAACACGACGGGTGCCACATGTGGAGCAGGATCTGCTTACCCTTCCGGAGCACCTGAGATAACCCCCAGTTTTTGGTGGGGTTCGTGTTGCTTAGTCTTTAGTTTTCTATGTTGTGTCATCTGTACCATTATTTGTCTGTTTGTCTTTTTATTTTTGGCCATGGCGTTGTCAGTTTGTTTTCGATCTATGAGTTTGACTGTCCCTCTGGTATCTTTCGTCCCTCTTTTATGTCCAGTGCGCGTTTATAAAACGGGCTCTATTTGGACATTTTGAGATACTATAAGTACTTGTTTCATGTGTATAGGATTTTAGAGGTGAACACAACTTTTAATCAGTTGGATTTTCAATTTTACTAAAACAAAATGTGTTGGGTTTTCTTCTTTTCTTTCAATTTATATCATGATTCTTTGATATTTCCCATCATCTTCTGATTTTTTTTTTTTTTTTAAGATGAATAATTTAAAACTTGTATACCAAACATTTAAAATATTTCTGCGTTTATTAAGAGCATTGAAAGTACAACATCTTATAAACGATAAACATTGATAGAGGTAAATGAGCCACTCTTTCTCAGGTTGAAATGGAATATATTAGTTATTTGATTTAATGAGATTAACAATCAGAACCCCTGAAATATCGTCTCATGACAAGCACGAAAAATTGCAAAACTGAACTTCCAACAGCGGGCGATGATTTCTAATTATACAATATTCTTGCAATGGATTTTTTTAATGCAATTTAGAACTTATCAATTTAGACATCTCTTATCCCGAATTACTTCTTTGTTAAAACTAAAATGCATTATTTCATGGTCAACCGACCCGAGAAGTCAATTGAAATACCATAATGGTAATTGTTTCATGATATATTTTAGCTATCATTTCAGCAAGTGACATTCCCTGTTGACCATATTAAACAGTGCACAATAATAAATTAACATATACGTTTATACATGAGCTTACGAATGATCGAATGGACTAATTTTATTGTTTCTACTGTTCCCCTTTATCAATCGATGGGCGTTCCATTCCCTTTTGAAATTACTTAATCGAATATGAAGTCACATGCACGAAGAAGTTTGTCTGACGTGAAAATACGTAGTCCCATATCTCACGGCTACATGGACACACAGAGTGTAAAATAAAAAGGCAGGACTACATTTACATAGAGATTATATACATTTAAAGAAAAATGCAGGACAACATTATTTTTCATCTTAGACCCCAAGGGAAAAAACTTATGGTAGCTTCCTAATGTTGATTTCGACAACGAGCTTCGTAACCGCAGAGAAAAAGTCAAATGTAAGTCAGTGTGACTTTATCCACCAGCAACATATGTCCACAAGCTTCGGGTACGTGAGGAGACTTTCTTGCTATAAGACGGTTGATATATTCTTCATTATGAGCTAGAACTATTTTCGACCTTGGCATCTTATTTTTAAAATTACGTCATTGATGATCTGATCACTACAACGTTTTTACAAAATATTCGTTCCCGTGAAAATTAAGATTTGTTTAACTTACAAATGTCATCAAGGTCTCTTCTCAGGATATAAGCCATCTGTCTGGCAGGCTTTAAAGTCGACAAGATAACAGGTCAATGTGTTCAAGTGAATTTAAGATTGTTGCAATTCTAAAGTACAACGGGTAAATCAATCTTATCTTTGATGTGCCACATGGGCATCCCTATAAAGTAAGACAGTCCATGCGTGACCCATGGCATTAGAAAATTTTATGCATTTCATTGGATGTTTTCTATCACAATCCAGGCCAGCTATAGTAACCTATATAAATTTACGTGTCTGAAGACGAGTTTGTATAAAACATTTTGTTTGATTTTAATTTCTGAAAATTAAACTAAACTCTAGCACAGACCTTTTACGAACGTCGGGCTGGGACTTATTATTTGTGTGAATTCGGGATTAACACGTATTAAACTCTGGAATATATGATTAACTTTTCGGGATTCGGTGAACAAATGCTTCAGCAAACACTGTTGAGGAAAAAATAAAAAATCATTCTGTATCATAATTTTAATTCGTTTAATATTTGCAACTCTTAAAAAATTTCAAAACCAGCTGATTTTTTTTTTTTTTTTTTTGTATTTCTTCATGTTGAATAACTTTAAAAATGGGGATGTACACGACTTCCCAAATTTGATCTAAAATTCAACTACGTTACTCAACACTTTTAATACTGGAACAATACGAGATATCAATATATATTTTTTTTTTCATTAAATTCGAATATTGGGAGCTATCTGAAGTCAGTTTATAGGACCTCAGTTTTAATATAGGCGTGGCCATCCATTACTTTTCTCCAATCAACTGTCCTTTATAATAAAGATTGGCGTGCAATTGTGTCTGTATCAATTTAGATAAATATATTCATATTTCTGGACGTACATATGTCTGGGTTGAGGCGATTTAATTCGATATCAGTAGATGAAAAAAAAAAAGATTTTCTGGTTGTATCTATATATAACTGCATGCTGGGTATCACATAATTATTACTGTTTCGCAAATTATAATTAGATATTTGACCAAAAAAGAGGCATTACATTGTAAATCGTTGAGGCAGTCCCATTATGTGAAGAATAAAACATATTGAGCTTTCTTGACTTTCTTCTGTCCACTAGCAGATGTCGGCCTGTGTCACTGAAAATATATAACTTCCCGACTAGCAAACACGGGCGACCCAGTGACTAATTATCCTGCTTCCGACTTAACGTCATGTTCTAAATTGTCGGAATCTTGTCGCGTACAACTATCCCATAACTCACATGCATATTCCATAATTGGCCTTATAAGTGTTTATACGAGTAAGATAATTTCTAGTCAGTGCATATTTCAATTTTTTAAGAAATTTAATCTTGTGCTTGCACAATTCAAAACGTTTTCTATATGTGTATATAATTTACCATTGGAATCAAATTTAAAGTAATCCCTAAGTGTTTATGACAGAAGACAATTCTTCTACTTGATTTTGAAGTTCTATTTTAATATCATCTGGGAAAAATTACAGGAGAATAGCATATTTAGCATTTGTCTTGTTAGGATTAAAATCAATAAGCCAATCTTTAGACCATTTGTTCTAAATCGCTATTTAAGACATCCTCTATTGTGTAAGGATTATTACTTAAATTAGAAAGGGATTTTTCATTAGCACACAATCGAGTTAGACTTATCAAATTACCAGCTATGTACATGTAATATATATGAATAAGGAATAGTAGGGGACCTTATACAGTGCCTTGTAGAACTCCTGCATTAGTATTCTCAAAAGGCGAATATGAACTTGAAACACAAACGCTTTCTTGTCTATTTGAAATATAACTAATTAAGTGATTAAATACATTTTTAAATACACTTTTTTCATATATATGCTCAAAATCAACATATTTTAAAGATTTTGTGAAAATACGATGGTTATATGCATTTTATTTTTACATAAACATGATAAAGCACAAATTACTTTACATACATTGTCAGATCAAAATATCTTAAATACCCCAGTCCAGAGATACTGTGTATATTCGACTGAATATACCATATCGATAATTTTACATCCGTACTTGTTACGTAATAAAATCTGTGTCCAGGTAAAAAGAACCAGCGGGTGGTATATATTCTAAAGTGTTTATCGCCTTCCATTATACATCTGACGATGACATTTAGCTTAAGGGCCATCTTGTTTTCGCGAAGAAAAATAAAAATTTTAAAATTATATATATATATATATATATATAACATTCTGTTGAAATATCATGTTAAAGGTAAACTGATAAGCATAACATCCTTGCAAATTCTTGTTGAGATCCAGGGACACAGATGCCGGCATGAATAAGAATACACTAAATTCTTAAACAATATATTGTAAAATGGACACCAAGCACATTTTGATAGTGTACTAATAGGTTTTCTTGTGTATTTTCTATGTTCTGGAAACTTCAACATCCCATCAAAAATACTTAAATTAAAGTCCTAAGTTTTATAAATTAAATGTTTTTTTTTTAAATATTATCTGCGAGGCTGCATGCACATTGCACCTATTTTTTTCGTATATTTCCTTTCCGCCATGCATAAGTTTAATGTTTATATATATATATATAATGTATTTCATAGATCGATTTATAAATTTTATGCTAAAAATAATTAACCGACACGGAGCGATAGCACGGAAACTGAAAAATGCTTCGGAAAGAGGATTGTTTGCAATTCATTTTGAAAAAAAACTGTGAATTATTTTGATATCCCAATGATAATGTTTCTTTTTGACAGCATATATTTTGTTGATTATTCAATATATTTATATGGTATCTGGCATTTATATACATACATGCATAATAATTATCCCTTGGATATATTTTAGTTGATTGATTGTTGGTTGTTTAATGTCCAGTGTAAACTATTTTATACATTTCTATGAAGAAAGAGTTTCTCATTCCAAGGAAGATTTAAGGATTTTTGTGCAAAATGGAATTTAAAGTATTAACTCCGTGTTTCAAAGTCAAACAAGATAATTATTATTTTTGTTCATATTTCTTAAAAAAAATAATTTTTTAACCATATAATTCAAATCTGGTTTGGATTTGTTTTGTGCTCAATGGAATTTACTACGACAAATAAAATTTTATTTACAATTTTGGGATCAAATGTGATGAGGTTTATTTTTAGGTATGTGCCAAACAGGGAAACAATTAACTGGTAAGTTGGAGACAATTCAGACTTCGTTTAGATGAGACACGTCTTCAAAATTAATACAGTTTAAATTTTGGGAGTTTAAAATTGAAAAATGAAACTTTTTTTAAATGTGTACTTTGCACTTAAAATTTATATACAAACGTCTTCTATTACTCTTCCCGTCGGAGCAAATTCTTCATGGAAATCTATATGCAATAACCCTTTCAAACATGATTTGTTTTAAACCGATTTAAACGTACATTAAACGGAACTTAAACTGTAGGAGATCACAATGGGTTTAACGGCAATAAGACAGCAATCAAACAACAAAAAAACACATAAGGACATCTAGTGGCCAACATATATAGTGTTCACCAATAGCATGAATAGAAAGGTGTATACACAACATGCCAATTTCTAATTCATCCCGAATTTCTGTATCATTGTGAATAGATTTATCCAGAAAAATATAATACATGTATTACATGTCATTGATTTAACCTGAGACTAGTATAACACATATAGTAGTCTCAGATTTAACAGAAACAGTAATAAAACATCTGGCATTAAAACGCGATTCTCCATATAATGGAACAATTGAGGAGAAAGCCTGAATATGAAAAGTTTAACAATTTAAAGGTTATCCATGCAATCTTAAAGTTTTACTAGAAAGAGGTCTAGTTTCCCCCTTCTTTTACCCTACAAGAAAACTTTCCTGGGAGCCGTTGATTTACTATCTGGTGAATTTTTCCAAAACGCTCATGTATGATATTATTATGCCGTCATGTGTTTAAACAGTCATTGGCCAATCAAATCGGTATGTATGTTAAATAAATATTAAACATTATAATCATAAAAATAATGCTTAAAAATATGATTCAATTATATTATCAATCTAAAAATTATTATACATGAACATAAACCCTTATTACAATACGACATTTATAAGCAATTATGACAAACCAATCAAAAATTTGTTGTTTGGGATTATTCATGGTTGACTAGTTGTATAACCAGTGGCACGTGTCCTAATTATTAAAGACAATATAAGGGACAGCAAAGTATTAAACAGAAATAACCGTTTTTCAAAACCAAATTTTCAAAAATAACTGCATGATTTAAACAGCTTAAAAGTGTTTTATTTATTTTATCTTTGTGCGTATACGATGAAGTGTCCTGAAAGGGCTCTCTTTACAAAACAATCTTACTACAACAATTGATAGCAAGTTACACCCCAGTTCTATTGTTATACTTCATAGTTTCTATTTCTGACACAATTGTAATTGAATAGATCTATTGTTACGAATAACAATGGATTTTGAGCACAGGATGTGACGAGCGGGTTTCTGCAAACCCTGCTTCTTCATCCCGAAAACACAGTCCATTGTTGTTCATAACAATAGAAATTGTTTTATTTTAATAGCATGAACATAAGAGATTACTAATAGTGTTCACTACAAGTTGCTTCCAGACATAAAATAATATTAAAAAAACATATTTCAGGAAATTCCAATAGCGAAAAAAATATTAGCATCTATTTTGAATAAAAAAAAAGCATTTAAATACTCCTTTGCTAGAAGCTACAATTTTAATCCCATATGGCAATGTCTTAAAGAACATGCATGTAAAGAACTTTTATTTGAATTATACATTAAAACATATAGTTTTCATTTGGAATAAGTCTTAATCATAAAATAAATATTAATGTTTGGATTGTTGAAGACTAATGATGGTACCCAGTGGCGGATCCAGCCATTTTTAAAATGGGTGCCAACCTATGATAAAAGGGGGTGTTCCAGCCATATGTCCCCATTCAAAAGCATTGATCGTAAAAAAAGGGGGCGCCAATCCCCGGAACCCCCTTTTTTGGATTGCCCGCCAAAAGGGGGTTCCTACATATGCAATCTGTATTTTAGTATGTTAAGCGTGTCCGGTCGTCGGGTTTCTAATCTAGACACACCTATCCCTTAATATGTTCGAATATGAATGTTTGTTTAATGTTGAGAAAAAGGGGGAGGGGGGCTTTATTTTGGTAAAACCGTAACATGTAAACTACATTTATGATTACCTTCATTAAACTGATACATGTAAGTACTTTGGGTTATAAATATTGCGTTATCTTCAGTCTCTTCTGCCAAATTCAACACCTGACTCAAAATGTCGTCCTTCTTATACCCGTCCATATTGACAACTGCATACAAGGAGCATAATGTATTTTTTTTTTTTTTAATAAGAATCCACGATACGGGCAACCTTGACCTGCTGATCAATATTAGCACATGGACTTAACGGGAATATGCAAAACAGCAACTTTGACATTTTTAAAATCTACTCACTTGTCAAAGTTTGAATGAAGAGCGTCAAAGTAAGGTTACTAGTGGGTTTCATTTAAAAAACAAAACATTTTTTTCTTATTAACCATGGTTTGATATTGTCAATAAAAATGATATCCGTTCGTTTTCATTTAATATTCAATGTAAACAAATATAGGACTTAGCATCGGGTGTAAGTTAGTTATACACGTCGGGATACGGCGTGTCTGGATAAAAAACGCCGGAGTGTATAAATATTACTTATACTTTAATGTTCATGACTTACGAGTATTTTTCTCGTTAGATTTCTTATAAAATTGATCGATGAGCGGCATTTTACAAATACCGTAAAAAAGAATATGGCGTTAACGTCAGTGGACAAGCAACCAAACGAGAAAAATAAAATTTAAGAGGCATCTATAACTAGTTTTGAGTTGGAGAAATCATTCAATCATGCCATGTGATTCTTTTTAGGTTTGTGCGTTTTTCGATTTAAGAAGAAGTCAGTTTTAGAAAAAAATTAAGTGATTGACGCCAAAAAAGAATACAAGATGTATGAAATAAAGTTATAACATAAGTTTACAACTACGTACCTAGGTGCATTTAATAAAGTAAGATTTGAACTTATTATATTATTATCATTTTTTTAATTGTCATTTTATTTCTATGTATATTTAATGTTACCCGATATGGAGTACTCCTAAAAGATAAAATTCACTTGAATGAGTATTTCTAGTGTATATGCATATTTCACATGTACAATATACGGAAATGACACGGCTGGGTATTGTAAAGTTACTGAAGGAAGATTACTGTCAAATTCATATCCCCGGGCGAAGAAATTACCGGTTTGTCAGAACGGTTAGGTGTAAATTGTGCCAACTATCATATTGAAAAGGTTTGAATCGGGCCCATCTCTTCTTTTCTTATAATATGAATTGCGCCAATAAATGGAACTTAATTGTGCCATATTTACCTCTCAATGATTAACCTATTTACATGTAACATTAGAATGCTCACTTGAAAGGATGTCTGATTTTTTTTAAAGGTAGAGTCTGATAGAGGGCGTGAAACCTGTCGTGGTTGTGAAGATTATAAAGTCCGCCAGGCTTTTATAGAGCAAAATGGAGAAATTAGATGGCAAAATAATGCGCGCTGTTAAACCATGCTTTATAAGGCTATTTTCAGATGACTCGTGCACAATCATTTTGAATGGTAAATAAGATCACATACACGAATTAAGAATTAACATTCAGAAACTGGCCCCGTAAATAGGAGGAGGAGTCCAGTTATTAAGTAAATATCAAATTAAAAGTATATAAGTCTATAACATTTGCGCAATTATATGCTTGTTTTATTGGCGCAATAAATGCTGCAGTTTTCAAAATATAGTGACGCAAAGAAGAATTGGCGTAATTAAGTTGTGGCGCAAATTAATTCTTTTTCAGCACAAATGGATATCGGCCTTTAAAACACCGTTTGTACACTAACAAATGTGTATTTATCTTTTACGCTGTCTATTAAAAAAAACAATTTTATTTCAACTGATCGGGCGGAGCTTACTTTTTAATTTGCATAAGGACAGTCTATTTGAAGATGTGTGTGATAAGGATGATAAGTCATTATAATTATTATTTATTTCTAATCACCTATCAGTGTCATCAAACGAATTTACAAAAGAATCAGTGTATGATATGGGACGAATAGAATAATTTAAAAATAAAACGTATTTATATGTGCTATAGCTAAGCATTTTGAAGTATCGGCTATTGTATTATTCCAATTAAAAAATAACTAATAGTGAGATTAATATTAATATTTGTTACATTTAATATTTAATATACATATAAAAGTAAGAGTAAAATCTTGAAGGAAAATTCTTATTGCTGTTCAATAAAGGAAATCAATTAGGTCTAAGTACCATTTTCAAGTTATCCGACTGCCCCCGACAACCCCCCTCACCCCCACCCCCACCCCTAAGAAAAAAAATTCATTCGGAATAAAAAGAAGAAATAAAGTATCAAAACGTTTTATAGAAATACGACAAATAATGCATATTTTGCAACTGCCGCCGTCTTAGTTATTATACTTTCATATCCACAATTTCCAAACTGTGGCAATTATTACATGTTTTAAACTCCGTTTTATAATAAAATCAATTCACATAAGTTTACCTTTTTTAACCGGATCAATGACCATAACTGGACACTTCATTGATGAGTTTATCCCAAAACACCTGTCTTGAGATGGATTGGTCTATGATAAGCGAACCAGTTAAACCCCGCCCAGTCAAGTGAAATAAATCAAGTAAAATAGCATGAGATTAAAAGTTTTGGCAATTTGTGTAGGATTTTAATTTTAGAAATTAATGAGCAAGTACGAAGATCGTCAAAAACCTCAAGTGAATCGGAAAATGAGCTATGCACGATAAAAGGAAATAGTTTGATGCGTCGATATGAAATTTTACAGATGAATGTAATATTTGTAAAATTGCATTAAGTCTTTCAATAACAACCGTTTGTAGAACTGATTATTTTGATCCTTCAAATATGTGTAAAATAATTAATATTTATATTATTTAGTAACTTTCATATATACAATTGCAGTATGTTTATAAATACTGTAGATTTGTATTTGATCATTGATTGCATGCATAACGTCCAGTGACAAATATTGTATGTATTCGTACAAAGAACAAATCAACAACTTTCAAAATACAATTGATTGGTTATTTCAGGTGATTCGATGTTTATGATTTGCGTTAAAGTTTGTGAAACTTGGACAGAAGCTTACCTCTAAAATAAAGAAATATAAAAAAGGAGTTATTTTTTTCATTCTGTATGTTACTCATACATGGACTTAAGCACTTTTTACAGTCAAAATAACAGTTTTAAAACCTACATCAGTAATCACAAGTGACGCTGGTTCGATAAAAGTCTTCACGAGTTTTTATATGTTCCTGGCAATCTTCGGTTTATATCAGACTCTGACATTGAGAGGAACAAATACCATGGATGTCTTGTCTTTTCTAAATTATGACACTTAAATCTTTGTTTTGTAAGAGTTACAAACTACATAGGTTTTTCGTCTTCGTCATTTAGATATAAAACGTGTATCTCATATAAAGCCTCATTTATAGAACATTATATATATAATTTAATGTGTCAAGGAAATATTTAGATCAAAGAATTATTTGGTGAAGGAGGAGGAGTAAAGAGAGAGAGATTTTGCAGTATCATGTTACTCATGTCAAAATGTGATGGAAGGAAATGTTTCCTCTACGTTTTATATAGCAGGGTATTCCATAGTTTTATTATATTGGTTGCAGATTTTTTTCTATCATTAAGAAATGGTATATAATTTCGACATCTTCAAAAAGTTATAGTACATGTGATGTAAGTTTTTTGCATTAATAAACGTTTCTCAATCAAGATAAAACGTTTACAACCGATACATTTTTTACGACTAATATAAATAAGGTTTATGTAAAATAGCGGCCCGTAAAATAGATAGTTCACGTTCCATTGACTATGGGTATTGTTTCGGTTAGTTTTTTATGAACATTTTATAAGATATTTGTTTGGTTGTTTTGGATATACAAGTACGCAACCAACCATCAATCAATACAATCTAATAATATTTTTTTTTGTCCCGCATATTTTTTATTACTATTTGAACTCAAAATAAGAATTGAAATAACTTTCTGAAATAAATCCCTAACATATATCATACGCTCAACAAAACGATATACCATACGATAGATGAAACGCTAAACGATATCACATACCATACGGTAAACGAAACGCTAAACGCTAAACCATACCATGTACCATACGACAAATAAAACGCTTAACGATACCATGAACCATACGATATACAAAACCCTAAACGATGACATTTACCATACGATGAACGAACGATGAACGAACGCTGACCGAACGTTGTACGAACGCTATACGAATGATGTACGAACGATGCCCGAACGCTATACGAACGATTCCCGAACGCTGTACGTACGATTCCCGAATGAAAAAGTGTTAACTTTACGTTACAGGGACTGTAATAGTCGCTATTCTATTAGCTGGTCGAGTTGAAGCGTTGTATGAGTACTGAGTAAAACGCATTTTACAATAGATTGATGACAAAGTATTTTGAACAGTTTTAACGTCAATAGTATGTACTTGGATCTAAGACAGGAATGTAAACCAAACAAAAATAAAAGATTTCCGAGCTAACAAATCCTGTTTCTGTGTAACAGTCAGGAACTCTCGAGACATAAAGATCGTCCATTCGTATTTTTTTCGCCATCACTGGTTTTAGAAAGTGAAAAAACAAATACTTTCAGTTTTTATATTCAAAGAATGAGAAATATAAATGTATTTTCTGTATTTAAAACGGAGCTTAGAAATGGGCTTATTCTACGAAACAAATATTTTAACACTGAAAGAAAAGGTATATAAGAAAAATATTTAGTTGTATTTTGATTATATGATCTGTCAGCATGGTTAATAATGTTAACTTTATCCCTATGTTCTATTTTTAGCCATGGCGCCCATCTTGGTTGGAGGGTTCGGTCATCAGACATATTTTTTAAACTAGATACTTCAATGATGATTGTGGCCAAGTTTGGTTAACTTTGGCCCAGTAGTTTCAGAGGAGAAGATTTTTGTAAAAAGTAACGACGGACGCCAAATGATGAGAAAGCTCACTTGGCCCTTTGGGCCAGGTGAGCTAAAATTACAGGGATTTTAATGCAAAAATTGGTCCGCCTCCCATCAAAAAACTGCTTACATAACCAAAAAATGTAGCGGCGCCCATATTCAAAATATTCTGTAATTGTCACTGTTAAATGTCCCCTGAAAATCCATATTATTTATATATGTTGTAATTTTTACAGGCGATAAGCAGGTGAATGGTGACATTAAGGCATTGGAAAAAGGCAGAGATTTGCTGCAAGGAAAAAATACTGGCTTGTTCTGTCTTTATTCTTGTTGATGGCATTTTCTAAGTGGTATTGTTGGTGCAGCAATGAAAAACAGGTTTGCATCAATAAACAGTTTCTCCCATCATAATGACATTTATATGATGTGGATTGGATTGTTACATGTGAAATATTCCATTTGAGAGAATTCCATTCTCAAAGATCAAATAAGTGTTAATAATTTCTGCTTGATATTTTCCAATTTCCATGATTATTCTCTGTTACTTTTTCTATTAACCATTATTGTATCTCTTTCAGTATACTTATATTGGGTGAATGCTCTGCCAAAACAATTTATGTTGTAGTTGACCTTTTCAAATAAAACCATCTGATTTATTTATGAAATTAAGCTTCACTTAATGTTTTTATTTGCAAGTAACTTACAACTATCATATCAAAATTGACAAATCTGGCAGCCCAATTAATTCAAAGTGTGAATGTCCAGCAGGAAAGGGTCCCAATGCCACCTGCAAGCATGTTGCTGCAGTGCTGTTAATGGATGATATTTTCTCTAATACTGGAGAAATTTCAATACAGAAATCTTGTACAGAAGGATTACAGACTTTTCAACAACCAAAGACATATTACAATGGTAACCACCTGTAAAAGCTATTCAATTCAGTTGTATTTCTTTATATTTTTATGCCCCACCATAAAGCAACAGTGTATTAAGTTTTACTGTTGTAAGTCCATACATCTTTATTCTAAGGAGTTACACATATATGCAAACATATAATAAAGTTCAGAATCTATGTCTCCACCAGGCCTTTAACTAGGGTTTTTGTGTTTGGTTTTTCTTCATTTTCTTTTATTTTATATTTTAGGTGCTCCAGTGAAAATGGAAAAACTTGCTAAAAGGAAACCAACAGCAATATTAGAGGATCCAAGACCACAGAAGTACAGAAATATGGAAGGGTTCACAGACCATGTCAGAAACACAATGATTAATTTTGCTCTCAATCATCTCAAGACCTTACACTGAGATAAATTTTCCGTCAGCTAATATACAGGTACATTGGAAGTTGATGATTCATAAGAAAACTTGAAAAATATATCTATTTTAAATAAAATTAATAACTTTTGGTAATACAAAGGATAACGTTCACTTTAAACAACAATAACAAATACAGTCATACATTAGTAAAAAACCTCATGATATAGACAAAAAGTTTGCATATTCTTGATATTTGGAAAAGTTACATTGCCTGTCGGGTTTTAAACATACCACTTGTCTTGTAAAGTCAAATTTCTGGTGATCATATAATACAATCTAAAAAATAATATATTTACAAAAGAAAGCAAGTAGCCTTGAGTTTTTATATTGCCAAATTCATTCTGATATGTAATATATCTATATTAATTTTGCTAGTCAAAGGAAGACAACTCAGTTATAAAAATAATTCATATATATACATTGTAGTTAGATTTATGCACATGGCTTCTTTAATATTGTTTTAAATTTGTTTTCAGACTGCCCAGCTTGATCATGACTATCTGTCATTACCATTTGCTGAACATTGGGTTGACAGAGCTTTAAAGGTAAGATGAAAAATTCATTTGCAATATCATGATCAATTTATATCAAATCAGTGCCAATAAAAGGCAACTCCAAAATATCTTATGTACAATTAATATTAATGTATATATAAACTTTTAAATAATTTGTATACTAAAATTGAACAATTCACAAGCCCAGAACAAGGAATATTTAGCTAGCATATAGGGTACCAGACAATTTACTGATGTTTTTTGTGCACATAATAGTTAAGTTTTTATTTATTTCGTTAAATTTTCAAAATGGGATAGTTTTCACACTTTTAACATGTTTGACTGTATATTCAGTAGCAATTAACTTATATTTGAATGTAACACATCTTATGATTGGAAGAATGTTTTATTTACCAATAACATTAGAAGGATTGACTGAATTGATGAGATATCTTATAAACTATATAAAATATCTTATATAAAAATAATCAAATATTTTATCTTATAAATACTAGAATATATGTATCTTATATAGTTTATAAGATATCTCATATAATTTTCTTTATACGATATCTTATAAATTATCTGAGATATCTTATAAACTATATGTCATAATGAGATATCTTATAAACTATATAAAATACTATAAATAAAATAATCAAATATCTTATATTTAAATACTAGATTATATAACATCTCATATAATTTTCTTTACAAGATATCTTCTAAATTATATGAGATATCTTATAAACTATATGTCATAATGAGATATCTTATAAACTATATAAAATACTATAAATAATATAATCAAATATTTTATATTATAAATACTAGATTATATAACATCTCATATAATTTTCTTTACAAGATAGCTTCTAAATTATATGAGATATCTTATAAACTATATGTCATAATGAGATATCTTATAAACTATATGTCATAATGAGATATCTTATAAACTATATGTCATAATGAGATATCTTATAAACTATATAAAATACTATAAATAAAATAATCAAATATTTTATATTATAAAGACTAGATTATATAAGATATCTTATGTAGTTTATAAGATATCTCATATAATTTTCTTTATAAGATATCTCATATAATTTTCTTTATAAGATATCTCATATAATTTTCTTTATAAGATATCTCATATAATTTTCTTTATAAGATATCTCATATAATTTTCTTTATAAGATATCTTATAAATTATATGAGATATCTTACAAACTATATGAGATATCTTATAAACTATATAAATTATCTTATATATAGAAAATAATCAAATATTTTATCTTATAAATACTAGATTATTTAAGATATCTTATATATTATATGAGATATCTTGAAGTTATTATAAAAAAACTACTTGCCATATTTACAATGTACATGCTGGAAATTCCTTAAAGTCAAAATTTAATCTTGATTTCACTGCTTTTTAGGTTACAGCACAACAGGCAAAATTGGCAGAAAAGGAGACAAGAGGGCAATCAAGCAACAAGAAATGGTTTTATTTAAGACAGTGGAGAATAACTGCTTCTAGGTTCGGGGAAATTTCAAAGATGACCGGAAGGAGAAACGTGCAAAAACTTTGCCAGTCAATGTGCTCTCAAAAGTCCCTCAATGTAAAATCAGTTTTGCATGGTAAAATGTACGAGCAGAAGGCAATATCACAGTTTGAACAAAAGTTTAAATTGGAATGTCAGCCATGTGGACTGTTTATTTCTGCTGACAAACCATTTCTTGGAGCTTTCCCAGATGCCTTAATTGAGATTCTTTAATTTTTTTTTGCAATATTGCAAAGATGGCAATATAACATTAAGAAAAACATCAAACTATTACGACCAAATTCAGGGTCAGCTTTTTTTATCACAGAGGGAACAATGCTATTTTATTGTTTATACATTTAAAGACCTCTTTGTTGAGAACATTGAGATTAATCATGACTATTGTGTTGGTTGTCTGCTCCCAAAATTGGAATTATTTTATTCCAAACACTTTAGGCCATATATTGCCTCAATGCTATAAAAAATCAATAAATTAACGAGACTTCATATTTTTATATAGTTATTTTCTTAGGGACTCATAATTTTTATCAGGAGTTGGGGCTGGTCATTCTGAAAGTGACACCTACATGAATTTTTGAAACACCCTTTGAAATTTATGCAAAAATTTGTATCCTCCCTACTCATTTAGAAACAATTCAGGCCCGCTCTTTTTGTGGGTAATTCTCAATTTAAGATATTTGACACCCCTTGAAATATATAATTATAATATTTCCATTTGCAAAATTGATCCCCTATTTGGAGTGTACACAAAATTGAATCCTTTTACATCTACAGAAAAAACTTGTAAAATCCTCCTACATTTTAACACGCCCTAAACCTAGATAAAAATTATATAAGTCCCATATTAGAGAAGAGGTGCATTTGTATTCGACTAGATACTAATAATGCTGCACTTGATATAAAGCACTTTTCAAATTGTCACAATTTCTTCAATACTGCTTGATGTTGAAACATTAAAAACCAAATAAACATACTCAAAGCAATACAGAGCATTAGGCACTGAAAATTGCATAAATACGACAAGCCAAAACCAGTTAAGAAGTATAATTAATTAGTGAAAACATCTCAGGCAGTATACTTTGAAACTATAAAATAAGGTCAATTTAACCTTCGTTGGTTAAATTACAATATTCTAAAGTAATTCGTTAGTATTTTGAAACGTTTGGCTAATCCTATTACACGTTCTATATGGATACGCTTGGATGCAACACGTCTATCCCTCACAATTTCTTCTGGCTCTAGTTGTGATTTTCCTTTAAGCATTGTAGGCGTATTAACAAAAACATCATGGTTTGCAAAGAGGTCTTGAACCATAATGCCTCGATCCGCCATTATACTATCCCCAGATTCAAACCTGGTATTATCTAAAAGACTTGAGTCTTCAATAATCTGCCTGTCACTGGTAGATCCCCCATAGCAGTCTGAAATATATGATATAGCCCCTCTTGGGGTACACCCAACCATAGTTTTCACTGTGTTTTTGTGTCTGTATGAAGACCAAGTCACACTCTGAATGTTTACATCTTGAGATTTCTGGATTGGAATCTCAGTAGCATCAAGGATAACTCGAGTGCTTGGAAATTTTCTTTGAAAATCAACTGGCATATGCTTATCCACAATGTCTCTTGATGGCCAAATATTTAATTCCTTCAGTTGAAAATAAAGGAAGTTAATCCAGGTATTAAAAATCCTAGCAATGGTAGAAACAGATAAATTAAATAGCAAGGATAATTCTAAATCTTCTTTGGCACACCTGAGTTTAATCAATGTTATAAATAGCTGATCAGATGGATGAAGGCTTGAACATTTATATTTAAGCTCATATACAGCAGGACCTAGTGCATTGAATAAGAACATGAAGTGTTCATAAGATTTAAAACCTGTATAAAAAGAAACTGCCTTTGGATTGTCCCTGAAATTCTCAATTGAATACCGACCAAGTAATTCACACTGAATCTCAATGTCCTTGGGTACATCTGGCTCTGAATCTATAGAAATAGTGGTACTATTATGTGGAGACTCTACTTCAACTTCTTGTTGTATTCCTTGGTCCAGTACTGTAGATTTGTCCACTCTCATAGCTTTTCTGGATTGCATTCTTAATGCTCTAGGACTAACAGTATTTGAATCACGACGAAAGCTAAATACTGATGGTACTGCATCTATTTTCAGTCTACTTCGATCACCTGGAAACAAACATATGTATGGAACTGTTCTTAAACAAATTACACAGGTGCTTGGAAACAATTTTTGTCTCGCTTGACGGAGTCAAAAAGCGAGACATAGGTATGCTGTTCTCGGCGTCGGCGGCGATGGCGTCAACAATGTATTAGTTTGCGATTAGGTCTAGTTTATGGTGAACCACTAGTGGTAAGTTAAAGATATTTGGTATGCAGTTGTATTAGTATTGGCACATCTCATTACCATGGAGATTATTTGGCCCCGCCGCCTCAGTTATGGTCTATTGACTTTGAAATTTTTGCTTAGTTTTCATGTATTAGTTTGTGATTAGGTCAGTTAATGGGAACCACTAGTGATAAGTTAATGATAATTGGTATGCAGTTGTATAAGCATTGGCATATCTCATTTCCATGGAAAATATTTGGCCCTGCCCTCAATCATGGTCTATTGACCTTAAAATTTTTGCTTAGTTTTCATGTATTAGTTTGTGATTACGTCAGTTTATGGGGAACCACTAGTGGTAAGTTAATGATAATTGGCATGCAGTTGTATAAGCATTGGCATATCTCATTTCCATGGCTATTATTTGGCCCCGCCCCTCAGTCATGTTCTATTGACTTTGAAACTTTGCTTAGTTTTCATGTATTAGTTTGTGATAAGGTCAGTTTATGGGAACCACTAGTGGTAGGTCAATGATATTTGGTATGCAGTTGTATTAGCATTGGTACATCTCATTACAATGGAGATTATTTGACCCGCCCCTCAGTTATGGTTTATTGAATTTGAAATTTTGCTTAATTTACATGTATTAGTTTGTGTTTAGGTTTGTTTAAAGGAACTACTTATGATAAGTCAATGGTATTTGGTATGCAGTTGTATTAGCATTGGCACATCTCATTTCCGTGGAGATTGTTTGGCCATGTACCTTCAGTCATGATTCATTGACTTTGAATATTTGCAAAACTTACATGTAAAAGTGTTGCTATTTTAATTTCAACATTTGCATTATCGAAATAACCAAAAAGCGAGAGATATCTCTGTGATAACAGTTTTTATTTTTTATTTGGGCAATAAAATTACCCCATATTCTGCTTTATTTTTTGTGTACATTGTAGTGGGGATAGTACATGTATAACTTTACATACATTTATAAATAATAATTCAGGCCAGGCTTACAAAGATTTTTTTAATAGTGTTTAACAAGAAATCTTTGTTTAACATGCAATCACACTCATTGAGTAAGTCGGTCTACGGCAAACAAACAAGGCTCCATGTTGCAGGTGTGACCTATAATTTGGATATATTTACTACTTAAGGATCTTTGCTCTGTTAGTCAAGGTTCCATGATGAAGGCTGTACTGTGACTTTCATGTATAATTGCTTATATTTATACTATAGGTCTTCAATGGAGAGTTGTCCCATTGGCAATCATACCACATCTTCTTATGTTTAAATTATTTCAATTTCTGCCTCATTAACCCTGGAGTGGTTAGTAAAACAACACATTGATAACAAACAGCTTAATTTAAATTATGAGCCACTTACATTTGTTACATACATTTGTAACTCCCATTCACATTTTTAACTGAAAGTAGGAGATGACAGTTACATTTCTTTTTATCTCTTGAATTCTGAAATTATTTTGACCCCAAGTTTCCATTGTAATGATCATGATACTATAAAAAAATATGAAATTCTTTTTTTTTCTATCTAAATGATGCCATACTCACATTCTCTTTACTTTTAGTCTTCCTGAAAATGTAAAACGAAACCGCAAAGCAACACAAACTTTAAAACACAAATTCATGCTAAAACAATAACAATATTTTTTAGAAACAATGTCATCAGCTGTGATAATGATTGTGCCCAATACCATGATCCTTGAAAATTAATAGGTGTTTAGAAATACTATTCTTAAAAATAAACATTGTTATATAAGAAAAGTTAAAACATAAGCTTGAACAGTTGGTATAACTTGATATCAATACAAAGTTTATAGTTTTACACACGAAAAAATGATATATATTAATATTTAATATTTACCTTCCATCCCCTAAAACCCTCTCTCTGGTCACTAAAAATCCAACTTCTGACATTATAATGCATGCCGATAATATTAAGAGTAATAGAATACGAATAAACTACACGTAGCTCATACAAAATTTACCTAATAATGTCTCCTTGTAGTCATTTGCTGTGAAATGTTGATGGCAAATAATGTCATCTTTTCCCGGTTTCCAGAGACCTTTTGTAGGGTCAGATCTTTTAGGGCAACCTCCACTTCAGACACAGCTCAGGGTTAGAAGGAAATTTGTGACCACCACTCACACATTTCGCGGAATTTTTGTTTAATGAAAATTTTACACTGAAATAATGACTAAAATTGAATTATGTATTCATTTTGCATTAGAATAGAGATAACTGTATTGTATTTGAAGCTTTGCGGACGTCCATCGGTAGTTTTATTGTCAAAAATATCCGTTTACCTGTCTCCGCTACGCGTCGCTAGGTAAACTCAATTTGCGACGGACGTCCGCAAAGCTTCAAATACAATACAGTTATATCTTAAGTACCCAACATTGACCTAAATAAAAGACACCGATACACGTACCCTGTTTTTAAAAATTTGCTTGAAGATTTTCCCAAATAATTCAGAAAAAAATTAAAGAATATTTGAAAGTCGCTACAATGTATTGGTTAACTAAACTACATAACAACCCGTCAGCTAACGTTTCATTTCGGCTTCTAGAGAAATTTCTGTAACTATTCTTTCTGTCTTTTTAACTCTTCCCTGACTACTTAAGAACGTAATATCATTTTTTTTTTTGTAATAAAACATATGAAATAATGGAATTTGGTCGTTTTTTTATGTAAAATATTTTGTATAGTTTATGTCAATTAGGTTAAAGTTGTGACTTTTGGACTTTCTACACTTCACCTGCACTTTCCATACAATCTTATCAAACAAACGTTTTCTTATATTATTATACTTCACGTTAAAATGCAAGATTTTGATTGGCTAAAACGAGGGAGATAATTTACTCTATCCCATGGCTCAGCGGGAGACAATTTTTTGAATGTCACCCTCTCGTGCAGTTGACAATGTTTTCTTGGGGTAACAACCTGATCTATCACCATCTCAGCTATGTGTTATTTATATATTATCAAATGGTCCTCTGAAAAATCTGATTGCAAATATATCTGCTGCAACTCATATCAAGCTCATTAGGGGGAAAATAAGTAAATGCTCAATCGTGAATAAGTGCGTAGTTATGCATTACTTCTTGTTCATAAAATTGTATATCGTCCTCAATTTCTGTTAGAGAGGTATAATTGTTTACAGGCACCAAAATATTTAATGTTATTGAATAAGAAAAAAAAAAAAAAAAACATTTCTATTGTTTCAAAAAATTTCAAATCTGCGAATTGTATATTTGACTTACGATTTGCCTTCTTGAAGCACCATTTTGCTCCTTCTATACTCGAATCAAAGCAACATCCTCGTGCTTTACATGTGTCTTGTGAAATCCTCCCCAGCCACATTCTTGGCGGAAAATCGGTAGCACGTGGCAAACATGAGTAGCATGTACTTAAAATGTGAAAAATTATTTAAAAATAATTTAATCATCTAAAGTTGAATGTATATTTCAACAGCGGAGGGATTAAAAACAAAATTATTTTACCATATTTGCATCTTGATAAATGGGGAGCAAAGGCCTTAAACGTTTTGGGACGAAAATAAATAGCTTATTCTTTATTATTGCTCTTTTGTAGCTACATGATCTAGTAACAGGAAGAATGCATCGTCAATGAAATAGTTTTTCTCTAATTTTTGTGCTAGTTTCACATTTCTTCATCGCTTCGCGATTTGAATATAAAAAAAAATTAACTGTCTCGAGTGGAGAAATATCGTAACACACTTGTTGCAGTGGTGGAATCTATATATAACAAATGCAGGAAAACCAGCGGAATTCCTTTCGAAAAACTGATCAAGGATACATTTTGCTTATAAATTAATTTTTTCTTTAAATACGTCAGATGCAATACGGCTTTTCTGTTTCTTCCTTTGAAATGTTGAAAGAAATTGATGGTGGAAAACCGGTTTCTTCTTGTTTACTATTGTTTTAAACGGAGGGAGTCTTTGCAAACTCTTTTTTTATATGTTGTTTCATTCACAATTCTCATAGCCGATTTACATCTTGTTATTTCATATTTGTGGAAAAAGATTTTTCTTGATTGCAATCAATATTCTAACCGTATTATTTTTTGTTTAATTCCAAGAAAATTTAAACTATTCATTTATTGCGTGACAAATTGAAACACACGTTAGGAAAGTCTTTACAAAATAACATCCATTAGGAGCGCTCGATACCAAATGTTTGGAATGCAGAAATATAAAACGCGGCTGTTTTAATTACCACCTTTTTTTTCTTTTTATGCTATGAATAGAACATCCACTTGGTCTCAATGAGTTGCAATCTGGGTTTTGACACTACATCGTACTACCACAACTAATGTATAACTTTAAAGGATCATATTTGCACATTGTTGTTCACTTTTCCTTGAATTAAACCCCGGTTTTGTTGGAATATTCATGTTGTCAAATCTTTGAGTTTCTATTTAGTATTATTTGAACTGTTGTTTGTCTTTCTTTTCTTTTGGTTATGATTTTGTCTGTATTATTTTAATTTGTGGTTTTTGATTGTGGTTTCCACTTGGCATTAACCTGATATCAAATATACATTGATTTATACCATTGTCTTAAGTAAAATAGATAGGAGAGGATATTATAAGTATATTCAAACTTTCAATTGAATTAGGACAGTTATTTCACCAGCAATAGGAGCAATGCAGCGTTTAAAGCAATGAAATGTGACAGGATTTAGAAATCGATCTCGACTTTTTTTCCCAGTATATGACTGTCTATCTTTACCCTAGGTTAGGTAACACATAAGGAATGAGGGTATTGGTGGGGGTAAACAGACTAGAGAATAATAAGCAAACAAATATAAAGAATAGAGAAAATGGACACACAAAAAATAGAGAATAATGAGCTGCTAAAATATAAAGAATAGAGAAAAATGGACACACAAAAAATAGAGAATAATGAGGTGCTAAAATATAAAGAATAGAGAATAATGGGCAAAAAGTATAAAGATTAGAGAAAAATGGCCTAAAAATGAAAGTATACAGAAATGAAGGACCCCATCCAGACCCCCAGGAATACTCACCAATCCCACAAATGAAAGACATCAATAGCGTTGGGTAGATGTTCATCTTTAATAATAAGAATATTTCCTTATCCAAATATTGGGGAAAAACCTGTCAAATATAAGTATATGACAAAAGATTGACATCTTGAAAAAATATCAGTGTACTTTGCAAATGTCCTCATTGTTTAGACTCGATATCGAAATTATACACATCTTGATCATTCTGGCTAAATTACGAAGCAAGACACATTTTAATAATGATACCTCCAGCTCTCCAAACCATAATAAATCTCTTTTTTAAATAATGTGTGTACTAAATTACTGTGAATGTAGAAAATTTCGTGCGGCGATTTTATTTGCTTATTTTACAATCAGGTAAAATGCATGAAATTTTAACCCCCTCCCCTCCCGCCCGCGAATAGTTTGCAACGGGAAATGGGCAAATTCAACCCTATCGCGAAAGGTGTATGCAATAAAATCGCGAAGAGAAACATTATTACAGTATAAAGCTGACATTTTTTATGAGTTTTACATGGTTTCTGAATAATGTGTTCCTTAAAAACTTCCGTTTAATATATCGATTTAATTCTCGCATTTTTACAATGCGTTCATTCCTGCAAAGTATGGTTAAAAAATACACGTCATATGTGACAAGTTAAACGGCTCTCAGTATTTCATCTCATCCCAGTGAACTTGAAATTAAGGATACTACTGATACAAGACGGACTGCTTTATACCTTGATCTTTTCCTCAATATTGACACAGATGGACGACTTCACACAAAAATCTATGACAAACGGGATGATTTCAATTTCTCTACAATGTATTATCAATTTCTCATTTCTCAGCAGTAACATACCCTCTGCTCCGTCATATGGTGTTTACATATCTTAATTGATACGTTATGCTCGTGCATGTTCACACTATGCTGACTTCATATACAGGAGTGTGCTCCTTACGCAGAAACTGCTCCAACAGAGTTATGAGCAGGAAAGATTAAAAATGACACTCCGTAAATTTTATGGACACCATCACGAATTGGTTGATCTATACAATGTGTCTGTGTCTAAACTAATAACATTTTTACCACATCTTAGATTGTGGTTTAACATCTATGTCATCTGTCTGCTAAGCACCGAACGTGACCTATATCTGAATATATATGACTGTTATACCGAATGTGAATTTGCATTGCTATACGACGTGTCTCGGTATTTTGTACATTCAACATTCATTTATTTATTTTTGATGTTTCTGTTATGGTTTCGGTTGGATAATGTGTTATGTCTTATCGTTTGTAGTCCAAATAATTATAAAATAGCCTTTCAATACCTTCATTGTCATGAAAATTGTTTGGACTGGTATTGTGAAAATAATTGTATAAAATTCGAGATTGCATGTTCGTTACGTAAGTGCGTCACTGTTTGTGGTGTCTGTCGTTGATGGAAGATGTTCGCTGTTGTTCTGCGGTTTGCATGTTGTGTCGACTATTATATTATTTGTTTGTGCGTTTCTCTGTGATGAGTGTTTGTGCTGTATTTCTGTCACGTAGTGTTGTCATTTTAGCGATATAATTTGTAACATTGCCATGTAAGCGGGAGGTTTGGCTAGCCATAAAACCAGATTCAACCCACCATTTTTTCTTAAAATGTCCTGTACCAAGTCAGGAATATGGCAGTTGTTATCAAATAGTTCGTTTCTATGTATGTTGGCGTTTGTTTTTGTTGCACTTCAGTGTTCCTGTTGTTCCTTTGTTTTCCTCTTATAGTTGATGTGTTTCCCTCGGTTTTAGTTTGTAACCCGGATTTGTTTTCTCTCAATCGATTTATGACTTTTGAACACCGGTATACTACTGTTGCCTTTATGTTTATGCTGTTAGGTAGCTGCATTTCCTGATACATTTTCATGATCGGTCCAAAATTTCAATTGCAATGAATCAAATATTTATAAATCAGATGATGCTCAAATCCAGTTGTAAGTCATTAAAATGTAACTGTATAATATGCAGTTATCATTACATATACATAGGCAGATACATTAACTGATATTTTTTGAAACAAAAGTATTCAAACCCCAAATTACATTTAATTTTTGAAAATAAATTGAAAATCGCTCACCTTGAACAGTTTAGTATGCGAATGTACCAAACCGAATATCAAGTCATTCCTTGATGCAGAACCTGACTAATATTTATCGCAATAATTCCATGCACAATGTGTATAATAAACATACATTTATCAGGCAGCGCTTTCCCGAAAACTGAAAATCGATTACAGTGTACATACCTACATTACAAAGTTCCAGACAACATATCTTATCTACTCTTAATACAGAGACTGATATTTAACGATAAACTTCAGTGCTCTTTCATGTATGGGGTATTTCAACTACAGTTTCTGTCAACCTTTCAACACTGAGGTTGTTTGTTCGAAACCAGCATGTGGCAGGTATGTTTGACGGCAGTCTTAATTGACTTGTATTGTCAGTTTTCCTGCCGAAGGTCGGTATTTTTGTGTCCGGGCAGGCACTCCGGTGTCCCACCCAATAAAGTCTGACCGCCCAAAAATAGCAAATATTGCTGAAAGTGGAGTTTAACACCAATAAATCAATCAATTAGGTATGATAAATATTTAAGGAATCGACAAACAGGAGTGGACGCCCGTAAGGTTTGAAAATTAATCACATGCACTTTTCATTTCTTTAACCATAAACTAGTATATCAATCAAGTAAGTTAAAAAATAATCAAGCGTTTATCAATTTGTCTCTCTAACGTATTCAAATGCATCGCGTTACATTATCAAACTTAAAGAGAACTTACTTTTGTTTAAGCTGTATCGATACGAACTTCACATATACTGTAGACAATATTATATGTATATACGCTATTCATTTAACTTTTCATATTTAAAAAGTGTCAATGCTAATCGGATTTCCAGAGGTAACTAGACAAAACGCAATTTGTATTACGTTTCTGTTTAAAACAGTTTTATGTGCGCTGAAAGTTCTTCAGCATATAAACATTATTCAATTCTCCTAACTATAAAAAAATCAACGTAATACATTTCATTGCTCTTCATGGGCCCTTTATTGGAATAAAATTATCTTATCTTAACTTATCTATATTAAGTCAAAAATAGATTTCAGTATTGTTGGGCTGTTATTTAGACGAATTATATATACAGAATGTCCAGCAGTGATTGCGATACATGGCTGTGTACATTTCTGTATATACAACTCGTCTAAACATCAGCCCAACAATGTTAGATCTGTAAATTTGCTTTCGCAATTTTTTTTTTTTTTTTTTTTTTTAAATTTGCGAAAGCAAATTTACAGATCTAACATTGTTGGGCTGATGTTTAGACGAGTTGTATATATATATTATTCATAACTACTCTTAATATCAGCACAACAATGTTAAATCTGCGGAAGCAAAGTTTTGTTCTTCCCTCGCCGGGATTCGAACTCATGTTATTGGGATATCGCGACAACACCGCCTGAACTAAAAATTTAGCTTTTGGTGGCCTAGTGTTACCTTTCCTCGTCAGTAGAATCAAGAGTTGTAGAATTAATTGCAGATTAGCTAAATTGTCTATCGTAAAGGATCATAAGATGCAGTCACAGAAATAATTATTTGATAAGTGCGTCTAAACTAGTGACAACTCCACGACAGATCCATCCATTGCTAATGCAAATAGTTCCCTTGATTCTATCGAACTATTTCTTTCACTTTGTGAAAATTGTAACACGAACAAAAAATTATTTATTATAATGAAACCCATTTTATCAAAAGTGTTCAACAATCTTATGGTATTTATTTTATAAAAATCGCTCAAAAAATTATTTAGTAATAATTATTTTGAAAATATCGATTTTAGTAGATTTTAATAGGACATTTTTTGAGTGGGAACTCGCTTTTGACCACTAACTGTAGTATTGCAAGCTTGTAAAGTATTCCAACCTAAACAAACATTTAACTTAACGGTTATTGAAAGTATTCTTATTAACTTAAATGTTTTTAGATAATTGCTTTATTAAAAGACTCATTTGAAAGAGGACATTACATCATTTCTGAGCACATGTGGCCGTTTATGTCAGCCGAGTGCATGCAGATATAGTGCCGCGATTGAAAACAATATAAACTACGTCCTTTTGAAAACAAATAAGTGAACTAAAAGTTGCAAAATATGCCAAACGTACTATTCCAGATAGAAGTCCTAAAAATCGACAACACCATGTGAAAAAAAATCGACGAAATGACAAATACCACTACACACACTACATAGAAAGTTAAAGACCCCACCAAATACTGGACTGATTTCCTGTGCTACGGAATGAAAATCAGAATCCTGCTCCACATGTGGCATCCGCTGTGTTGATAATGGCAGTACAAATTCGATACTAAGTCTAATTCGGTGATGTCACCATCGAGAGAACGATGACGGGGTTGTTGCTATGACAATTTGAATAAATTAATGGTCATATGTGACACAGATATTCAAAAGCTGTCAAGCAAATTATGATGATGTGCGGGGAAATTTCGAAGTGATGACGTCAACCTTACCACTAGGAAAAGGAGGAGGAGGAGTAACGAACTATATCAATGTATATATATCAAATTTTAAAATACGCATGTGACGTAAATCTTTTGTCTAACGCTTCATTATTTAAGTCAGCCTGTTTAAATGAGTACGTATATTTTTTTTTTTTTTTTTGGGGTGTTTGTTATGGAAAATTATTGTCCACCCTGAGTTTGACAGTACAAGATTTGCTTTCTAAAAATAGAAAAGCAAAATGATAGCTTTTTTGGGGTAACTGCAAAAACTTCAATTAAAGGCTGTTACCAGAAATGCATTTTAAAACTACGAACAAAAAACTTAAGGAATTTTAAGAATTGCAATTTTCGGGAAATATTGCGCAACTAACCGCTTATTTTTTTTAATTTTTTGCAATTATTATATCCTGTTTTATAAGATTCAAAGGATCTTTCGGAAATTTTATCATAAAAGAACCAGAAAATTGCAATTTGTTTAAATATCGCAAAAAAAAGAATGTTTATTCTTGACCTTTGAACTTGATTGAACGGAAATTGCACCGTGCGATCTGTTTACGACCGGGCAAAACAATAAAATACAGATACTAAGCTTTCGGATGATATATTAAACAGCTGTGTGTTAAGTGGGTGCATTAAAGTCCTTAACTAAGTGGTTTTTTTTTTAAATGTCGCTCGCCTACTATCAGATCGACCACAGAAAGTGGTTTCAGAAAGTTTTTCATCAACTCTTAAAAGTAAACACGTAGGTGTTCCTCATGGATAAGTTTTAGGACCATTTCTGTTTTTTTAATATATATTAATGATATATTGAATGACATTAAATATGCCAGTAGACTTTTTGCAGATGACACTTCTTTATTTTTATAGCAAAGGGAACTGTCAATGTTGTCGATGTAACCTGAATGAATATGTATTACAGTAGAACAATATTCCATCAAGTTGATAGTACTAGGTACCTCAAATATGGAATATTTGCGAGCTCTGAACAATGTACCAACATTTCAAAAAGTAAATAGAGTGTCACTGATGAATCTGGTGTAGACGACACGTACCAAACAATAAGCCAGGTATCGTTGCCGAGTAGTTTTTTTTTATCAACTGCGAGAAAAACAAAATACAAATAGCGTACGGACCGAACACGAACACACGTATCACCCGCTTCTGTTCCAATATGGCATAGAATCACTGAGATTGAACCATGGAAAAAAAGTCCGATAGATTGCTGCTTGGTACATCTAGAACGGAGATTATTTTGTGAAATGTTTTGGGTTCTTTTTTTTTTTTTTTTTTGGGGGGGGGGGTTATGTTTTGTGAAAAAGTATTATCTGTTTTTTGGTTGGTATTGTCAGTGTCTTTTATTCGTCTTCAGTTTTTTTCCTATGATTTAAAAAAAGGCTTGAAAGTAAACGAATGGGGTATATGATTAAATAATAAAGAAACATTTGGATACGCGTATAAAGAGGTCTTCACTCACGGGGTTAAAATCCGAAAGATGATGGAACCTAGTGATTTTTGAAATGATACACTAATATATGTCAAAACTTTACATACATTTAGCCGAGATTATCAAAAATACTTCAAAAATATTGGATGTCTAGTGACAGCTATCCCCCAGAAACCAAAGTACTTAGATGTAAGCAACTACAGGTCATCATACGGCCTTCAACAATGAACGAAACTCATACCATATCCCAAGATGACAAAATGTGAAACAATTCAAACGAGAACACCAAAGGCCTGTTTTATGTTCAAACAAATAAATCTTAAAATATGGGACATATCAATAAACGACTACCGCTGAATAACCGTCTCCTAAATTCAGACAGGCATATTAAGAATGTGACGGGGTTAACAATGTTTGTTAGCGTTTGACCCGACCCAACCAGGGTTAGTGGTGTAACCACACAACACAAAAACAACTTATTATACTCAGATGGATGTTACTTGACTGCTTAGATCGGCGTGTTAAGAAAAAAAAAATTACATGGATCGTATCAAAATGTAAGGGCTCTATAAATAACATCACAACCAAACTTCCAAACTAAATCTTTGTATCTATGAAAGCATTAAGGAAAGGTTTTAAGAAATTTGTGGTAACGGAATCCCTGACTTTATAACTTACCAGCTATACATGGATTACGTTCAATGAAATCTAAAACGTCATCGAGACACGGGCATAGCAAACGAGTAAGGAAATGTTCAAAATTTGCAATTCACAATTAAAACTAATGAATATCATTAAAAACTGAACTATTCATTCGTTTGCTAATTAGACCAAATAAAATATTGGTTTGTTTCCTTACTCCCTACCTTGTCTAAATTTGCAAACCAAATGTCAACCCGAACACGTGCTCAATGTATGAACTCTTTTGGTTAAATGCCAAAAACAATCCATATAGATAGACTATGTAAACTGTTTTTAGAAATAGAATGATTTACCAACCTAACAAGTTTATTTTCTTCTGGCAGAGTGACATAGTTTTAGATCTCCATTTTTAGATAAATTGAGTTTACTGCGTGACGAAATAAAAGTTGACATCCAATGTTAACCACAAAGAAGACCGCATGTGATGATCTTAAAAAATATATTGTCATGCGTATAAGGATGTAAATATAGAAAAATGATTAACTGTTACCTTTAACTGCTTCTGTTGCGGCGAGTCTAATAATCAACTTTGCATTAAGAGTCGGAAAAAAAATCACAATTCATATTTTCGAATAAAAATGTCAACTGATGAAATAACAAAACTACGAAAATTGAAACAAAAGAAAGGAAGTGTTTTTCTTTAGTTTCTTTTTTTATTTAAAGCCAGGACATGATTTAGTCAAATGATTACATTGATTTTTTTTTATCATAACGATGAATTGAGTCATCGAATACTCATACAAAAAAAATATTATTCAATTGATATTTAAAAAGATACATACTTTATTATTTTTAAAGTCATCGCATAAAAACTTTCTGTTTTGAATGGAGTCACAATCAAATTGTTCATAGTAGATCAGAGAGAAGCATACAAAGATCTGCGATCATTATGCACTGTGTTGGTGCCGCTAATAGTTGGACTATGGACCCCAAGGCTATCACCAACTCAGTAGTCGGTGCTTTGGTGATTACATGATTTACCGCATTCCCATCTTAAACTTTCCGTTGAAAAATTTATAACTTATCACGAAAATAGGGTTCCAAATTCTTATGGCAAAGTTGACTTAAGTGGGATTTTGGTTACTAGTACAACTTTTAGATCCTTTTTTGCGATATAGCTCCTCATGTATTTAATTATTTATACATCCTTAGCTTCGCAATGTTTTGGTTTGAGAGTAACATTGTACTGATGAAGGTTATTTAGAATAGCACTTCAGAAACATTAAATTTATAAAGTGTTATTTTCAGTGATATTTAAAATAGAGAATATTAGTTCATAGAATACCAAACCAGTATCGCTCTATTACATTTCCATGTTCAGTATCTAATTTCCTATTTTCGGGACTTTTGCGCTTTTTGATAGAACATTTGCACTTTTTTTAAATGGACATTTGCGCTTCAATTTTAAGAACATTGGTTTTGCGCTTTTTTTTTTTAGAACATTTGCGCTTTATCAACATATCATTTGACATATCTCATTTTGATGTAGAAGATATTAGTTGACGGATTGATGTCCAATTATACTCTTCTTCGGCACAGTGAGTTTAGTAAAATTGTTCATTATACCATTATGAAATGATTCTGACAATTTGTAGTTCCATTTCTGTGTGATGGCTTCACAGCCCATAATATTGGTAGGGATCTTTCGCGTACATACATGCGTAGCCCATAATATTGTTGGAAATTTTTCGCGTACATACATGAAAACGAAAACAATTCAAAAGGGTTGATGAAAATAAATTCTTATAACAACCATGACTCTTTCTTCAAAGTCAATATGAACAGCCGTGGTTTAAAAATCAAAGTTAGAACTTCCCTAATTGAAAGAGACTTAGACAAATATTGATTGAATATGAAACAGTTCCTCTGACTTTCCTGGCAAAAAAAATGAACACAAGAGGAAAACAGCTTCCAGTTTTTTATCCATGAATCGTATAAATCTGCGTGGAGAATTTAAGGCAAAATTTGTATGTTCCATTTATTCATGTTAAAATGATAATTTAGTTTCCATCAGTTGAACGTTTTTAAGTACAAGGCGCAAATGTCCGGTCAATTTTGTATAGGTGTATCAAAATTTGGTTTATTCTGGCTGTTCCTACATTTTGAATTTTATAGGAAAAATAGTAAAATGTTATGTTGGAGTTCCCAGAATATTTATGTAAACAATGGGATTACATGTATGTAGGATTATGTTGTAACAACACTAAACTAATGAACCAAGGTAAATCTTGAGGAAAATAAAGAAAAAGATTAGTTTCTATTGCACTATTTTATTTAATAATTTCATAACACATTTGTGTAAATAATATTCAAAAGCACAATATGAATTTATAGGCACAAGGTAATTCACACAGAATTGAAATTATTTAGGTGAAAATATCAATATACACAAGTAAATAATATCAATTGAAATATAAATATATTAAAATTGTAGTAATTATTCTTTGAAACAAAACACTAAATTTTGAGTTACACTACATATTCATTGAAACAAAGCACCGAAAAGAACACTAAATTGACATTAAAACAGATCACTAACACGGTAATACATTGCACTAAATTGAACACACAAGAGAATACCGAGTCTTTATCAATATGCAGCAATGAGAAGCAGCATCTCCATACTGGACTGGCGTAAGTTCATCATTCTGTAACCTTGTTTTCAGTGTTTGAATATAAAAATAAGAAGATGTGGTATGATTGCAAATGAGACAACTCTCCACAAGACACCAAATGACACAGAAATTAACAACTATAGGTCGACGTACGGCCTTCAACAATGAGCAAAACCCACACCGAATAGTCCGCTATAAATGGCCCCGAAATGACAAATGTAAAACAATTCAAACGAGAAAACTAACGGCCTAATTTATTACAAAATAATGAACAAAAAACAAATATGTTACACAGCAACAAACGACAACCACTGAATTACAGGCTCATGACTTGGGACAGGCACATACAGAATGTGGCGGGGTGAAAATCGTTTGAAGGCGCCAACCCCCTAACCTAGGACAGTGGTGTAACAGTACAACATAAGAACAAACTATAAAAATCAGTTGAAAAAGGCTTTAACTCATCAGATGGATACAAATAGAAATACATCTAACGAAAACACAGAGTGGACGTGGACGGGTACTTATACATCACCACAACAAAATGACACTAAGTTTTAATGTCAATAAAATTCAACCAAATCATAGACTGTGTATATATATATATAAAGGTTGTATTAGAAGGATTTCCCAGAATAATGTCATCTTCGATATCTACGGAGGGCTTAGATTGTCACTTTTCAGCTAAAAATTGTCAAAATTTTAGGACAAAGGACACAGGGCAATGGTGATAGCCCCCTGCTCTCTCAATCTTTCTAATATTATGCAGACATTTAGTTAATAGGTAAATACAAACGTGACTAAAAGGAATTTGGGTACACTTCCTGTCTTCTATGTTTACGGAGCGCCCAAAGTGTCAGTTTGATATTCAAAATATATAGTGAAAACCTACCTGAGACCGCTTAAATGAGGGTGAGACCCCCTGGTCTTTTAATGTCCATAAAATTCAACCAAATCATAGACTGTGTATATATAAGGTTGTATTAGAAGGATTTCCCAGAATAATGTCATCTTCGATATCTACGGAGGGCTTAGATTGTCACTTTTCAGCTAAAATTGTCAAAATTTTAGGACAAAGGCACAGGGCAATGGTGAGAGCCCTGATCTCTCAATCTTTCTAATATTATGCAGACATTTAGTTAATAGGTAAATACAAACGTGACTAAAAGGAATTTGGGTAAACTTCCTGTCTTCTATATTTACGGAGCGCCCAAAGTGCCAGTTGGATATTCAAAATATATAGTGAAAACCTACCTGAGACCGCTAAAATGAGGTGAGACCCCCTGGTCTTTTAATGTCCATAAAATTCAACCAAATTATAGACTGTGTATATATAAGGTTGTATTAGAAGGATTTTCAGATTAATGTCATCTTCGATATCTACGGAGGCTTAGATTGTCACTTTTCAGCTAAAATTGTCAAAATTTTGGGACAAAGGGCACAGGGCAATGGTGAGCCCCTGATCTCTCAATCTTTCTAATATTGTGCAGACATTTAGTTCATAGGTAAATACAATCGTGACTAAAAGCAATTTAGGTACACTTCCTGTCTTCGATGTTTACGGAGCGCCCAAAGTGCCAGTTGGATATTCAAAATATATAGTGAAAACCTACCTGAGACCGCTTAAATGAGGTGAGACCCCCTGGTCTTTTAATATCCATAAAATTCAACCAAATCATAGACAGACTGTGTATATATAAAGGTTGTATTAGAAGGATTTCCCAGAATAATGTCATCTTCGATATCTACGGAGGGCTTAGATTGTCACTTTTCAGCTAAAAATTGTCAAAATTTTAGGACAAAGGACACAGGGCAATGGTGATAGCCCCTGCTCTCTCAATCTTTCTAATATTATGCAGACATTTAGTTAATAGGTAAATCCAAACATGACTAAAAGGAATTTGGGTACACTTCCTGTCTTCTATGTTTACGGAGCGCCCAAAGTGCCAGTTGGATATTCAAAATATATAGTGAAAACCTACCTGAGACCGCCTAAATGAGGGTGAGACAGCCCCTGGTCTTTAAATGTCCGTAAAATTCAACCAAATAATAGACTGTGTATATATAAAGGTTGTATTAGAAGGATTTCCCAGAATAATGTCATCTTCGATATCTACGGAGGCTTAGATTGTCACTTCTCAGCTAAAAATTGTCAAAATTTTAGGACAAAAGGCACAGGGCAATGGTGAGAGCCCCCTGATCTCTCAATCTTTCTAATATTATGTAGACATTTAGTTAATAGGTATATACAAACATGACTAAAAGGAATTTGGGTACACTTCCTGTCTTCTATGTTTACGGAGCGCCCAAAGTGCCAGTTGGATATTCCAAATATATAGTGAAAACCTACCTGAGACCGCTTAAATGAGGGTGAGACCACCCTGGTCTTTTAATGTCCATAAAATTCAACCAAATCATAGACTGTGTATATATCAAGGTTGTATTAGAAGGATTTCCCAGAATAATGTCATCTCCGATATCTACGGAGGCTTAGATTGTCACTTTTCAGCTAAAAATTGTCAAAATTTTAGGACAAAGGTCACAGGGCAATGGTGAAAGCCCCCTGATCTATCAATCTGCCTGATATTAAGCAGACAGTTAGTTAATAGGTAGAGACAATTGTGACTAAAAGGAATTTGGGTACACTTCCTGTCTTCTATGTTTACGGAGCGCCCAAAATGCCACTGGATATTCAAAATATATAGCGAAAACCTACCTGAAACCGCTTAAATGACGGTGAACCCCCCTTTTCTTTCAATGTCCTTAAAATTCGACGAATTAATAGACTCTGTATAAATAAAGATTGTATCAAAAGGATTTCCAAGAATAATATCTACGGAGGGCTTAGACTTGGGCGCTCCGTAAACATGGAAGACAGGAAGTGTACCCTAATTCCTGCTAGTCACGTTTGTATCTACCTATTAACTAAATGTCTGCATAATGTTAGAAAGAATGAGAGATCAGGGGACTCTCACCATTGCCTTGTGCCCTTTGTCCTAAAATTTTGACAATTTTTAGCTGAAAAGTGACAATCTAAGCCCTCCGTAGATATTGAAGATGACATTATTCTAAAAAATCCTTCTAATACAACCTTTACATATACAGAGTCTATGATTAAGATGAATTTTATGGACATTGAAAGACCAGGGGGGTCTCACCCTCATTTAAGCGGTCTCAGGTAGGTTTTCACTATATATTTTGAATATCCAACTGGCACTTTGGGCGCTCCGTAAACATGGAAGACAGGAAGTGTACCCAAATTCCTGCTAGTCACGCTTGTATCTACCTATTTACTAAATGTCTGCATAATATTAGAAAGATTGAGAGATCAGAGGGCTCTCACCATTGCCCTGTGCCCTTTGTTCTAAAATTTTGACAATTTTTAGCTGAAAAGTGACAATCTAAGCCCTCCGTAGATATCGAAGATGACATTATTCTGGAAAATCCTTCTATTACAACCTTTATATATACACAGTCTATGATTTGGTTGAATTTTATGGACATTAAAAGACCAGGGGGGGTTTCACCCTCATTTAAGCGGTCTCAGGTAGGTTTTCACTATATATTTTGAATATCCAACTGGCACTTTGGGCGCTCCGTAAACATGGAAGACAGGAAGTGTACCCAAATTCCTGCTAGTCACGTTTGTATCTACCTATTAACTAAATGTCTGCATAATATTAGAAAGATTGAGAGATCAGGGGGCTCTCACCAATGCCCTGTGCCCTTTGTTCTAAAATTTTGACAATTTTTAGCTGAAAAGTGACAATCTAAGCCCTCCGTAGATATCGAAGATGACATTATTCTGGGAAATCCTTCTAATACAACCTTAATATATACACAGTCTATGATTAAGTTGAATTTTATGGACATTAAAAGACCAGGGGTCTCACCCTCATTTAAGCGGTCTCACGTAGATTTTCACTATACATTTTGAATAACCAACTGGCACTTTGGGCGCTCCGTAAACATGGAAGACAGGAAGTGTACCCAAATTCCTGCTAGTCACGTTTGTATCTACCTATTAACTAAATGTCTTCATTATATTAGAAAGATTGAGAGATCAGGGGCTCTCACCATTGCCCTGTGCCCTTTGATCTAAAATTTTGACAATTGTTAGCTGAAAAGTGACAATCTAAGTCCTCCGTAGATATCGAAGATGACATTATTCTGGAAAATCCTTCTAATACAACCTTTATATATACAGAGTCTATGATTGTTGAATTTTATGGACATTGAAAGACCAGGGGTCTCACCTCATTTAAGCGGTCTCAGATAGGTTTTCACTATATATTTTGAATATCCAACTGGCACTTTGGGTGCTCCGTAAACATGGAAGACAGGAAGTGTACCAAAATTCTACTAGTCACGTTTGTATCTACCTGTTAACTAAATGTCTGCATAATATTAGAAAGATCGAGAGATCAGGGGGCTCTCACCATTGCCCTGTGCCCTTTGTTCTAAAATTTTGACAATTTTTAGCTGAAAAGTGACAATCTAAGCCCTCCGTAGATATCGAAGATGACATTATTCTGGGAAATCCTTCTAATACAACCTTTATATATACGCAGTCTATGATTTGGTTGAATTTTATAGACATTAAAAGACCAGCGGGTCTCACCCTCATTTAAGCGGTCTCAGGTAGGTTTTCACTATATATTTTGAATATCCAACTGGCACTTTGGGCGCTCCGTAAACATGGAAGACAGGAAGTGTACCCAAATTCCTGCTAGTCACGTTTGTATCTACCTATTAACTAAATGTCTGCATAATATTAGAAAGATTGAGAGATCAGGGGGCTCTCACCATTGCCCTGTGCCCTTTGTCCTAAAATTTTGACAATTTTTAGCTGAAAAGTGACAATCTAAGCCCTCCGTAGATATCGAAGATGACATTATTCTGGGAAATCCTTCTAATACAACCTTTACATATACAGAGTCTATGATTAAGTTGAATTTTATGGACATTGAAAGACCAGGGGGTCTCACCCTCATTTAAGCGGTCTAATATTGCCTAATCCGTATTTCGCCCTTTTCGGTATAGTCGGTTTTTAATGCTTTTTGACTTCGGATTGATTTAGCCCGCACAATCGAGCACCACTGATCAGTCATAGACGACACGGCGTATCAACTTATTAGTATCTTCACAATGATTTTCTCAACCGAATTTCACGAAATTTTCATCATTAAACTCGGACATATTTGTATATATCTATATTTATTTTCATAATTTTGTTTAAATCTTAATTTCCCAGAATTCACAAGTTAAACATGAACTTAATGTTTTGATGTCACATATAATTTTATGTTTTTATTGTGTGACATCATCAATGAAGTTTCAACCAAATCATGAACGCTTGAAAAATAAATTTCAAAAATTATTCTACCGTTGACATACTAGGAAATTGCAAATATTTCTGAGGTTATTAGTGGAAATCTCATGAAAATCGGAGAAGAAATTAGATCAAATACTTCTTTGAAATTTATCAATTTATATAAAATAAACACAGAAAAAAGGAATCAGTATGACCTCTGTCCATATATCGTCGAATTGACTATTCATTATAGTTATAAAGATAGTCCCTTCCGTCAATCTTCAATAAACCTTTGAAAATACAAATACGGATTTGTCAAATTCAGGACGGTGACAATCCTCAATATCTGTTAACCACGTGTTCATAAAGTTAGTTAAACAACAAACAAAGTTACAAATAACTGGTATATTTAATTTTCTCAAGCATTGTAATCTGTTATATTTTATTTTATTTAAGAATTAAGCGAGAGACTGCTTTCTATTTAAAATGGTGTAATCGAAATTTATTTACATTTAGGCCTTTATATCTTAACAAGTGATTTTAACCAAAATCTCTATTGAAAATATAAATTAGATTTATTTACATTTCGGCCTATATGTATTTGACAAGTCATTCTATTTTAGCTGAACATCTGTTCAAAGCTTTTGGCTAAATGCAGTATATACTGAACAGGGAAAGAATATCATTAATTCTTCAATTTTGAAAAAAAATATTTTGAGATCTTGTATCTGCACGAAAGTATCATTTTATGTTAATATAGAACCACAAACACATACTCCAAATAGAAACAGGGAGGTGGAATAACGTTGATAGAAATGATAGAAAATGTCATCTTTGTAGTCTTTGTAGCATTCGAGACGAATTTCATTATCTGCTAGAATGTCAATTTTTTAAAGACAGTAGGAAACTATAACTCGAAATACTATTTGGCTCTTGTAAATACATTAAAGTTTAAAAAAACTGATGAGCCAATTAAATAAAAAGTCAGAGCTAAAAAAAAATTGCGTAAGTTCATAAATTGTGTACTAAACAAACATGTGGGTCCTCCTGGCTAAAATGCATATTATTTTGAAAACACCGTATTGTATATAACTGCTTGTAAATAGATGCATACTCCTGTACATATTTTGCACCCTCTTTGTACCTATGTATCTGCATGCAATGGTTATGAGAATAAAGATATTGTTATTATCAACACGAATGATAAATCACATTAAGTGAGTTACAAGGGGTTTTAATGTCAATGGCGTTCTTTATCCTTTATAAAATACCCGGCTCACTTATATAAATCAGCCCCTGTGGCATCTTTGCTAGCCAAGGGTTACGAAGTTACGATCCAGTCCCCTTAAAAGGGGTCTGGATCGTAACCATTGGCAAGCGAAGATGCCCCTGTGGAAAAATGAAAAATAACTAATGTTTAAATTCAATTCAATTCAAATTTTTATTGCCATTACACCATACATTTATAGCATGTGACACAGCATAAAAAAATGAAAATAAACAATATCAACAAGATCATTAATATGCATAATAAAAGTAAATATTTCAAGAGTCGCCTGTCCTCAGTTCTATAGATTGTTTTAAAAAGGATCCAAGCTTATTTACCTGAATGTGTGATCTTGGGTTGAGTAAATTTATCTATATCATTTAAATCTGTAAGTGCATATTATCATTTATCAAAAAATCAAAATAAACTTTTCTATTATTACTGTTACTATCACAATATAAAAAGAAATGAATTTCATCTTCATTTTATTTTTGCAGTTTTAAAGGAATTGACAAATATTTTAGCATCATGGGGCACTCGTTAAGGAAAGAAAAAAAAAACCAAACCAAACGGACGAGAAAAACAATAAGCAGGAACATTTGGGCTAGAAAGTCTGATTTCGTAAACGCACAGTCAAATTGACTTGAGTTGCATGCTTATTTCTACGTCATTTTGTCTCTGGTGGAGTGTTGTCTTATTAGCAATCATACCACATCTTACTTTTATATTGAAGTTGTGTTTTGAGTATGTAAACGACGTTTATCCAATTTAGATAATTTGATAAATTTATAAAGAATAGAAAAAAAAAAATGATGGAAAAAATTTAGAATACAGAAATGAAGAGCCCAACATCACCCCCCCTTCCCCCGCCCCACCCTGACCCCCATTCACACCCCCATAAAGGCCATTTTTGGCAGCACTATGCAGATATTTCCTAGATTTAAGGACAACAGCTTGCTGTCCTAGCTCAAAGATAAAACTGGCATCCAGACTTAGAAGTTGACGACAACAGCATTGAAACATGAGAAAATTAAACTAGAGGCTCTAAAGAGCCTGTGTGTCGCTCACCTGGATCTTCAAAAATGGCTACGTTTGAGTAAAAATCATTATTAAAGGGAAATAACTCTATTTAGAGTTAACTGACAATTTTAGTAATGTTGACATATTAGTTGATCATATCCTGCTGATGATTTTTCCTCTTGAAAGTTTCTATTTATCTATTATAGTTTTCAAGATATTAGGCAAAAATTACAACAAAAAAATGTTGACAATTATCATTAAAGGGCAAAATCTGCAATAACTACTGGACTGAAGATTTCGGCCACTAAGGCTTATTTGTAGATCTTGTCTTCTCATTTGTGCTATTTTAAGTTTCTTTCTATCTATTACAGTTTTAAAGATATTAGCCAAAACGCAAAAAAAAAGGAGTAAAAATCATCATTAAAGGGCAATAACTCTAATAAGAGGTCGACTGAAGATTTCGGCCATGTTGACTTGCATTTTACCCCCTATTTCTATTTTTAGCCATGTCGGCCATCTTGTTTGCCAGGAGGGGTCATTGGACACATTTTTTTTAAACTAGATACCCAAGTGATGATTGTAACCAAGTTTGGTTAAATTTGACCCAGTAGTTTCAGAGGAGAAGATTTTTGTAAAAGTTAACAGACGACGACGATGGACGACGAACGACGGACGCCAAAATGACGAGAAAAGCTCAATTGACTTTTCGGCCAGGTGAGCTAAAAAAGTAATTTAGATTTGTGAAATGGATTTTGTCTATCCAAATATATATCCAATAACAGTAAACAAAAAGGAAAAAGGATAAAAGGTAGAATACATTGGTGTTACCATGTGAAATTTTGAAATCACTGTTCCCATCCTGAAACAATGGTAGCAAGAATTACTAGCAAAAAATAAATATAACTTGTTGGCCTCTGGGATAATATTTTGGTTTACAGCATGCCAGGTGAATGTTATCGAAAACACGATTCGGTCTTATGAAAATCGATATACTTATATATGTTATCTGTTTTTTATTAAAAATCTGGGCTTTATTGATATATTTGATTGTTGTCTCATGTTTTATGTAAACTATACTTATGTTATAGCACAATTCTTAATCACAGATAAGTACCCTATCTTGGGATAGACTAGTCTTGTCTTGAAAAATACTAAATAAAATATTGTTTTAGTATTTCAATATAAATTGAAGTAGTAACAAGAAAACTAAACAAATCAGATGTACGTTTTCTTTGTTGAGTTTTATCGTCGTTAAAAGCGGGAAGGATTTGACACGTTTTAGTTACACACTGAGATGAAGAACTGCTTATTTATTTTTGCTATTTTTATAGAATATGCGTACTGCCAAACGGATACAGATGCTAAAAATCTGCTGACGAATCTTTTTACTACACAAAGTTACAACAAACTGGTCAGACCAACAACAAACCAATCAAATCCAAC